>APFE030813700.1:0-46035 GCA_000404065.3 Pinus taeda | reverse complement strand
TAAAGGTCAAAAGGCGTGAGTTTCATCTTAAAAAAGTTACTTGTGGTCACTTCTAGAGCCTTCTAGAAGAGTGTTTGATGTGTATTGAGCACCTCCAGATGGTTCATGCATCCCTAGGATAGAGGAACTTATCCCATCAAGAGAGGAGCTACGCCATCCAAAAGAGGGAGTATCCCATTGATGTTGGAACTGAATAACTTCCTCTAGAACACTATATATACAGGCCTTGGGCCAGAGGAGGGGAGGTTGAAAGCTGAACATTCCAAAGGGTAGATGCTGCTGGAATTAGGACTTCCATTGTAAGCTTGTTAGGAGAGATTACCATCCTTTCTTGTTTCATTTGGAAGTGGGTGAGCTTGTCAAAGTAGAGGAAAACTCTTGCTGGACCCTGGGAGGAACTTGCACAACACCAAGGCTCAGGTTGTAATGGTTTCTTTTTTGTTTCCTTAATACAAATAAGTCCATTCTTCTCAATGATTTGTTGTTAATGAATTGTTTCATATACTCCTTGGTCTATATGCTGAATATGCTTTGTTTTATGGAATATTCAGGTGTTATGTAATCGTTTGATTGTTAGTGTATGCAGGTTTCGAAGTGAAGGAGGAGCTCATCTGGATCGACGAGGCTAGACTGCTACAACGAGCGTTGGACTTCAGTTAGGATCGAAAAAACACTTGGTTTCTCATAGGATAATGCATGTTTAGAGAAGGATTGCTCTTAATTGTCTTGTTTGTCACTAGAGAGTCTTAGACTCCTAGGGAGGTTAGTTTTGTCAACAAAAATAACTCTTTCCACATGACAGGTGGAAAGAAGAATTTTTTGGGAAAGGATGGATGTTATGATACCATTTGGAAAATAGCATGGTAGGAGAAACTCTGAATTTTTTGGCCTAGAGGGACAAGGCCTTGATCCAACATCAAGAAAAGAGTGCATAATATAGGATAAAGAGGAGTATGAGTGTAATATAGTACTCATAGTTTGAGGGAGGGTGCTAATGACTCATGAGCATCATGTGCTTCCACTCATCGACTATTCCCGGAAGCTTCTTGGCACATGAATACATGTTGAGGATCTGTTTTTACCTTCATCGGGATAGGGCAGACTCCCCTTTGTTACCTTGCTTCTTGAGCCCGATTTCCCCTGTCTACTTCAACTTCTACATGCCCTTCCTCTCTTGGGATACCTCATTGCCTTCTCCTTCTATGAAACCCCATGAGGAAGTCTCAAGCTAGATGGCCATGTTTGTGGTAGTGGTGGCATCAAAAAAGTAGTTCCTCATAATCAAACAACTATGAATGCGTATACCCTTGAAGAAGTAGATCAAATTTTTCTGCCAGTGCTTCTCTTGGGTCCATCTTTACTGAAATTTGTGCCACTATCCTAGATTTGCTTTCCTTAAAAGGCATGCCTGCTTTGAGAAAGAGGCCCAACTTGTTTCCTATCACCTTAAACACATCTTTTGTCTAGAGATGAGGAGGAAGAGTAGGGAGGTGAACCCAAACTGGAACCTCCTCAAGTTTTTCTCTTTTTGTGTATAAAAGAGGAGTCCATTTTTTGAACAGAATTGGTGACGAGCTAAAACACCAATTTTTCTCTAAGACCCATTCAAGTGCTTCAGGTTTGTTGAATCTTACCATGAACCATCCTCGTGCTAAAATTATCACCTCTAACTCATTTTCTGGTGCCCCCTTCCAATCCTTTGATATCCAATCATCGATATAGCTTGCTGTAAAAAATATTCCCTTTGGTCTCCCAACAATGATAAGTTATGATGCTTACATAGCACTATTGATTTGAATGTCAACCTCGAGAACTAGATTAGGGTTTTTTGACTATTTCCTAACACTTTTACCTTTCTTCGTCTTCGAACCAAAGATTTGGGCATTTTTTATCTGGTTCTGCCAACCTTGCAACTGTGTGCAAGAATTGGTTAGATCCTCTTGCTCCTGAAATTATGTCAACGTATTTGGCCTTGTTACCTCTTGATTCTCAACAATTTTTCATTCATTCTTAGGTCGATGTCTAGGAACCACCATTGAGGCCCCTAAGTAGTTGACTTCCTACAATTTTCCATTCTCCTTTCCTGAGATCTCTTGGATGGTTCTCCTCCTTATAAGTCTCATGCCAGACCAAGGGATCCCTGTGACTATCTGACCTTTAGAATAGGAAAATCACCCAACCTCTCTTCCCCTGGAAAAATATTCTCACTGTCTTTTGATTAGATATATTTTGTCTCTAGGTCTTTTGTTCTTTGAGCAGGGTTTATAGAGAGGGTTCTAATGACTCTTTGGGCCATGACCTTGTCATTTGCAATCAGATATTCAAATAAACAATTTTTAAACCCCCATTCCCTCAAAGGCCACAACTCTTCACAATGTATGCTAATCCTCTCGTAAGCCCTACATCCTCAAGAATTTTCAGGTGGCTTACAGATCTTACCTAGATTTCTGCTGCCTAAAGAGGTTGATCCACTATTTTTTTCTAGAGGAGCCTATCCTTCCTGATGAAATTTTATTATTTCCCATAAAGACTTTCTTTCGATGTTAGCCTTTCCTTCATCCAGAAAACCCGATCCACCTTCCGCCAAATTCTCCTGTCCAAGGAAAACCAATTTTCCAATTGGGGATAAAGTTGGAAGCCTGGCCTTACCTAGGTAACTTCCCCAAATGCTCAAACTGTTAAGATGTATTCTGACTCAGTTTCCATATCAACAAAGTCTCTTGGATTTTCCATTTTTCCCCTTGAGTAAAAACAAATATTACTCTGCCAACTTCCTATCGCCGCTTGGTAACTTCCCTGTGTTATTGAACCGATCCAAACTATGAAATAGATTATGCGTTTAATGCTCCTTACCGCTACTCTAACCCTCCTCCTATTGCCACCATTGTGAACAAAGACCCAATACCACTTTCCTGTCATCTGTTGACCAGGTGTTGGCAGGGTTTGACACCATCGACGAGTTGTGTGGTTAGTGAGGCCATCCTTTAGCAAACTCTAGGAGCTTTCTACTTGTAACCCTAAGCTCCATCACGTAGTTCTTCCATGCTCCTATCTAATTTACCAGTGATGTCCAACACATCCAAAAAAATTGCAGATAAACCAATTCCTATGGGGATCTTCATCCCCTTCATAGATGGGGATGTGGTTGTGACCCATTTTGTATAAAACAATTCAATTTTTTTCTAAAATGATTTGAATTTTGTGGTTGATGATTCAAATTCTATTAATGATTTTCTAGTCAATCTATTTACTTCAACCACTTCACATGTTGAGTTTTTTTGGTCTACTTGGCACCCTTTATCTATATACTCAGTAAATTGTGTTTCATGCAAACACATCATTTCATCATGGTCATAAATCAATTGCATATCTTTTTCTTCATATGCTAAAATTGGTAGGTGGCATGCATCCATGAGGTCCATTATGGGAAGGATGTACTTTCATGCCCTTGATTGCCTACCCAAATTTTATTAATTTGAGGCATTTCATCTAGTAGTTTATCTCTTAAATTTCTTTGGTCATCCACTTGATACCACATAAAATATGGCTCAAGATCAATACTCAATGACATTTACTAGAATAATTCTCTTATCGAGGGATTTAATATTTCAAGTATTAGAGATCGAATTAATGTAGGGAATGAATAATCAAATTCCATGTTTTTGTATTAGTTTCAACTACTTGAATGGTGTCAAATTCTACCTCTACCAACTATGATATTTCACTCCACTCATGAACCATTGGGGCTACTCTTTTGGGCTTAAGGTGCTTAATTTTGATTTCATATACAAAAAGTCTAAATATAATGTCAAATAGACTAGAAGATAAATTAACATAAAACTATAAAGATCGTGAGAGAACTTAAAAATTAGAAAATAAATATTGACACGCCACAAACAATTACATTACAGGTTGATATTTTACCCTATAAACTCTTAATTGGGAAACTAGCTAACCTTTACGCTCCACTTCTATTATATTCTCAATTGAATATTACATCAATTATACCATGAATGTTGAACTTGTTCCACACCTAAGACTAATGCATTCATTATTCATCATCTCATCACTCTTGCATCATGCACTTTTTATAGGCATAGAAAACCATAATTTGAAGCATCTCAAATAAATATAGATGGCAGAAGATCAATGGTTAAGATCCTAGGGATATTTGGGTTTCTAACTAGTTCCAATTTTAATCAATTCCCTTTCAACCACTAGTCTAAGTAGACTATGCATGTACACCCAACCATAATCCCTTGAATTGCCTAGTTGAATTCCAAATTTTATCGGTTTCTTAAGTTCCCTTTGATTTCAATTTAGGTAATTTCCCTTGAATCGAACATCAACTTGATGTCCCTAACCAATTTCGTCAATTAGACTTGTTGAGGTTCATTCCTAGTCAAATTTCCTAACCAAACCATTGTTTGACCAAACTCCAATTGATTGTGATTACCTGCAAACCCCAATGAAAAATGCATCAACAAGTGGCATGAGATGAGAATCCTAATCAAATTCAAATTTCACAAGTCGCAATAGACAACTGTAGTTGATTGATATCCCAAAGATCACAAGTTCCCTTGTTGACCTATGTATTCTTCTATAGATCGCAGCATATGAGTTAGGTGATACAAGTGTATGGTTGTGTGGAGATAAACAGGAGCATATCCCATTATTAGCCCTTGTAAACTACCACCAAACCAAAGTTTTGATTGTTGTTATACACCAATGATCTCGGCCCACATACACTATTGTAGACTGCTAGTTGATTGGTTGTGAGTGATGTAGTTTAGTTACAGTTCTTTGCACAAACTGTTAATACCATTCATTTAATGAATCAAAGACCCCAGGATCAACTCCTCTCTGCACCAAGAGAATTTGATATCACTAAAAGAATTTGTTAGAAAGTCTACAATATTCTTCACCATGTCTACTTTTACCAACAACACCTTATTATTTTCCACCATATCTCTAATGAAATCATTCTATATATCTGTATGTTTTTTCTTGAATGGTAAGCCGATTTATTTTCTAGAAAGATTGTACTTTCAATATCACATCCTATCCTTACTACTTGTTGAGTAAACCAAATCTCTAAACACAGCTATAGTAACCAAATTTCTTTCTTTATTGTGTGATTATTTTCCATGTATTCATCCTTCTTCATCTATAAGTCCATGACTGAATGATACTTACTCATCTAGCTAATAGCTCTATCGAACAACTTGAACACATATCCACTAATCAACCTTCTCTTGTCTAGATTGCCAACCTAGTCAAACATTGACAAATCCTTGTAAGTTTTCTTCACTTTCGTCCCTAGGTCCTTCATGGTACAAGATTTTATGATCACTTGCTATGTAAATACTTAAATACTCTTTTGACAACAAGCCAATGTTTTTTTCCAAATGTTTTCATGTATCCGCTCAATATTCCCACTACATGAGAAATATTTAGTTTAGTGCAAATTATTATATACGTCATACTATTTATATAACTTTCATATATAATATGGACCATGTAATCTCTTTCTTCTTATGTCTTTGGGCATTGTTCGGTAATTAGTATTACCCGAACATGAATTGGTATCTTTAATGGTTTGTAATCTTGTTGAATTGCTTCATAATTTTTTCAATGTACTTCCTTTGATTTATCCAAAGTTTCCTAATTGAACAGTATCCTGATCTCCATTCCAAGAACTAAATGTGCAACTCCTAAATCCTTCATGTTGAACTTGGAGGATACCTAGAACTTTACCTCCCTAATTACATCCATGTTCTTCTGACTAACAACATGTCATTGACATACAACCTACATATATGAAAGAATTACCTTCTAATTTGAGATATACACAATGTTCAATTCAAATTCTCACAAATCATAATTCCTAGATGTATGTATTTAAATTCTTTCACCACGTCCTAGGTGTCTAATTTAGACCATAAAGGGACTTCCTCAACTTGTAGACTATCTTCTTCTTACCCTTTACCACAAATCCTTTAGATTGTTTCATGTAGAATTATTCTTCGAAATCACCACGCAAAAATGTTTTATTTACATCCATTAGCTATATATTTAGATCAAATGTTGCAACCAAATACATCAATACCCTGACGGAAGTTAATTTTGCAACAAGGGAAAATATCTTACCAAACTTGACCTACTTGACTTTTGGATAACCCTTCACCACTAGTCGATATTTGTACTTATTTACATGACTTGTTATGTTCAAATTTTTCTTGAACACCCACTTGAAACCAACAAGCTTCCTTCCATCATGTAATTTGAATAAATTCCCTATCTCATTCTTGTTCAAATAATCCATTTCTTCCTTCATGGATTTTGACCAGATTTTACCCTCTGTCTAGTGGACTACCTTGTTGAATGACTAGGGTTAACCGTCGAAGGAAGGAAATATGAGACAATACTAGAGTAGGTTATTACTTTTAGGTTCTTTCCTTGCTCGACCAAACTTCCTCAAAACCAAATTTTGTTGTTCCACCTCTCTGTCTAACTTAGTTTTCCTTCCTCCTTTTCTAGATTCTCTTTAGTTCTAGAAGCAACTTAACTTCCTTGAATATTACATCTCAATTATAAAATATCTTCATTATCACCATATCCCACAACTTATATCCTTTCATTATTCTTGACTACCTTATTATCCAACTCTCTTTCCCTTTGGAACATGGAAAAATTTCCTCATAGCCAAAAACTCTTAGATGTTTGAGTGATTGATTTTAACCAAACCATACTTCATATGGATTTTTGTTGACCAACGTTGATGGATACCTATTTAGTAGGTAAATTGCAATGTTAACTTCCTTTGCCTTGAATTCTTATGCCAATCCCACACTACTGAGCATGCTTCTTTCATTGTCCATCAATGTATTGTTCATTCTTTATACAAATCCATTCCATTAAGGAGTGTATGGAGTACTCATGTGGCATACTATCCCATGTTGTTTACCAAACTACTCAAACTCTACCATATAATTCACCTCCATTGTCAGTTCTTGACACCTTTATCTTTATATATGTCTCATTCTCCACAAGATATTTGAACTCCTTAAAATTTTCAAAAGCCTATGATTTCTTATTTAGGAAATATAACCATGTAATATTTGAGAAGCAATCAATGAAGGATACATAATATATGGAGTCACATAGTGACTGTACTGGTACTAGGCAAACACATCACTATGAATTAGCTCCAAAATTCCATTTGGTCTTGTAACGCTTTATGGGAATCTAACATGATTCTATTTCCCACAAACACAATTTTCATTGAATTTAACTTTAGATATTTATTGGGATAACCTTTAACCATACATTTTCTTTAATAGCTTGAATCCCTTTTTTGAAATGTGTTCCATTATTTGACACCACAACATGGTTTCATCGACTAAACAAGAGGATGACCCATAGGTTTCAAAAATTACTGCACTACTACATCTAGTTAGGTCACTATGACTCAATAGCTTATACAATGTTCCAATTTGAACACCTCTCAGCAATATCATTGCTCTATGAACCATTTTTCATGAATCATTCTTGAATACAGTATGAACACATGCATCACCCATTCAATTGATAGATATCATGTTTCTAGAAAAACCTAAAATATGTAATACCCTCAGAAATGTTCTATTATAACATTCCTTTAGTACTAGTCAAAATCAACCTTGAGTGACGATCTTTGTTATCAAGTTGATCCCAAGTATACATCCCCTCCACCATATTCTTCACAAGTAGGACCACTCCGTATGGGCTATCATATGATATAGTGCTTGTGAGTCAATCAATTATGCCTTATTATATGGCTATGTACATGTCAAAGAAAAATACACATCTCCTCCTTCATCCAAATAATTTATCCCTTTAATCAACTTCTCATTAGATTCCCTTCTTTGCTCAACAATATAAAATTTACAATCTCTTTTGTAATTCCTTTCTTTAGCACATTTCCACACATCTTCTCTTCAAGTTAACTGGAGACTTAGATCTTCCTTTGGAGAATTTACCTCTACCTTTGTCTATTAATCGGCCTAATCCATGGGGATGTTGGTGGCCACCCACCTATCCCACTTGGACCCCACAACTATCTCTTTTAGTTTTTTAGTTTCCATAATTATAACACAATTTACTATTTTTAGCATTTTTTCGAGTCCTGAACTTCCAGAGCCGTTTTGAGGCCATAAATGACGTTTTTTGGGAAATATGTGAGCAACATGGGTCCATGAACCAATGTTTCTCTTCCCAAAGTTGTAGTCCTCGGATAGATATTTCTAACGAGCTATTGTATGCGTCAAACGAAGATCGGGTGCCAAAGTTACGACCCCGGGAATTTGAAGTACCAACTTACCCAAAACGGGGCCCACAATTTGGCATTTCATCTTCTAGGGTTAGGTTTTGGGATGTTAAGGGTTTTCCATTGTTTCTCAACAATAAATAGGCCTTTGAGCCTCATTGTAACATAGTTCAGAGGCATGTAGCCACCACATCTCTTCTTAGAGATAAGCTACCATTGCCGTAGCTGGTTTATTTCCATTTCTATTTGTAAGCATATTTCAGTATGTTACATTAATGAAATGAAGTATTATTTCCGCTACATCTCTATGTTTATGGTTATATCTGTAATTTTTTGTATTCCTATCTAAATCTGAATCAGTGGTATCATAGGGGTCTGCTTTTTCTCTGTTTTTCTTTGCATGTCCCCAAAGAGGTCGTGATATTAGGAGTTAGGGCTTGAACTAGTCAAACCTTTGCAAGACCAGCCCCACAAACTTCGACAGCCTCGCATTGTGGATGAGAAAAAATATGAGGGGGAAGGAGATCCTATCAAATCTTGCTTGAAGAATCCCCCGAGCAAAAAAGGAATGCGATGATGGATAGCTTTGCGCAAATCCTTCAACAGCTACCCAAAGGCGACGCATCGACTTCCAACATCTACTCTAGAAATGTCACACCCTTTAAGGTACAAGTTAATTTTGAAATCCCCATCTTTGAGGGTTAGATAGACACAGAGGCCATAGATAAATGGTTAAATCTACTAGAAGGGTATTTTTCTGCTCATGAATTTTCGAGTCGGGAAAATATTGTTTCCGCTCTTCTCAAAGTAGGCCCCCATGTCAAGGACTGGTGGGAAACCTATTGTGAGCAGAAGGATGAAAGCACAAGCTCACTATTGTTAGCCGCATCCACTTGGGATTCCTTCCAGGACACCATCAAGGAGCAATATTACCCTGTCAAAATCTATGAGGACAAATACATAAAGTGGACCATGCTGCGACAGGGAAGGGACCAAGTTCTGCTAGAGTTCACAAACATTTTTCATACCCTTCACACATAGTTGGGTATTAAGGATTCTGAGCTACATTTGGTACTCAAATACCATGGCTACCTACACAGATACATTCAGGAAGAGATGGAGTTCCTAAACATCTCCTCGCTTGGCATAATGTACCGATACACTGTCAAAATCGAGCATAAGTTCAAACAAAAGAAGCGAGACTTTGGATCTATGAATCCGAAGCAAAGGAAAGGCTTCCCCAAATCACAGAACCAAGGACAAATCTAAGACAAGGGAACCCAAGACAACCCGTCAAAGCGACAAGAAAATAACAACACCACGAAGTCGAAGAAGGACACAGGAAAGTGGTGCGAGTTCCATATGAGCCCCACTCACAACACAAGTGAGTGTCGGACCAAGCAATCGCTGGTGGCCGAGTTTAAGGTTTCAAAATCAGATGCATGTTCTAATCTTGAGTCAAAACGTGACATTGAGAATGGAAAACAGAAGTAGATCATTGATGCAGAACGTGGTGTCACTGTTGCCATTGCCAAGATCCAGGAGAATGAGCCCGAAGTTTCAGAGGGGGGGGGGGGTGTCTTTTCCACTCATAGATGTGGGTGAAGGGTTCGTCGCTGAAATTCATTGTCGATAGTGGGAGCCAAAAGAACCTCATTTCAGCAGAGGTCGTGAAGCATTTGGGCCTATCAATTACACCACACCCGCAGTCGTACAATATCGGGTGGCTTTACCAAGGACGAGATCTCCGAGTTCGCCAGTAGTGCCGCCTTCCTTACAGCGTCAAACCCTTAACAGATAAGGTATTGTGTGATGTTACACCTCTAGATGTTTGTGATGTACTTTTAGACCAGCCATACTTGTGGAGGCGACGTGTTGTGTATGAGTCAAGGCCTCATTCTGTCATTATTTCTTTATGTAATTCATTATACAAGATACCAGAGGTAGCCCCACCTATCGCCACCTCTTTGATCACTGCCAAGAAAGGCAACAAGCTCATCTCCCAAACTAGGAAATTCATTTTTTGTCTAGTGCACTCCCAAAGTAAGGGGAAGAAGTCACCACATCCATGACCCCCACGAAGGGTTCCTCCACACAATAGCAACAACAAAGGGATAAGGTCACGCCAGAACACAGGAACAACTTCTCCTCACCCAAAGGGGTACCACACAAGCTTCAGGTGGGCAACATAGTCTTGTTGCATCTGTAGAAAGAACGCCTTACAAGAGCCCATTAGAAGCTCCAACCATGTCGGCATGGTCCTTACAACATTACCAAGGCTATGGGAAACAATGCTTTGGAGCACACATTCCTCCATTCCTTTGCCTGCACCAAGTGTTTAATGTGTACCGCCCTCGACCATGCTTCCCACCATTACTGGACACATCTGAGATTACAGAACAACTCACTAGGGACCAAGTTCAGCTGATGGAGGAACTCAACACAATGGGGACCATTGCTTCCTAAGCGGGGAGGAATGATCTAGGTGGATGTTGGTGGCCACCCACCTATACCACTTGGACCCCCACAGCCGTCTCTTTCAGTTTTTCAGTTTCCGTAATTGTAGCACAATTTACTATTTTTAGCAGTTTTTCAAGTCTTGAACTTCCGAAGCCCTTTTGAGGCCCTAAACAATGTTTTTTATGAAATATGGGAGCAACATGGGTCCATGGATTGATTTTTCTCTTCCCAAGTTGTAGTTCTCGGTGTTAGGGCCTAAATCTACCTCAGGCTGAAAAAGGTAGGTCTAGGGTAACATCAAACCACGCTTAACTTGGTAGCTAGCCCTACCAGGTTGGGAGAGGGCTCTCTCCTTGTCAATCTCAATGAAAATTTATCAAGGAAGGCTTGAGATGATTGATATAAAAACTAATTTTAGTCTAGGTATGTTTTCTCAGAGGATTTTGTTTGATTTTAATTGTTGGTTGCTGGATCAGATGGGAAGGCAACTTTGGGTTCGGGAAATGAACACAAATTTCTAGAGGTTTCTGTGGGGCGAGGTAGGAAAGTGTCTTAGCACTTTGAAATGAGTGTAATGGTGAGTCTAAATATTGGTGAGGAGTTGGAGAGGGCATCCAAGTGTCATGAGTCCTCTTCAAACAGTAGAAAACATGTAGAACTAAATAAACCCCAAGGTAGAGCACTGAAACACCAGTGATTTCCACCTTTAATCTTGATTCATTTAGTTATGCAAAAAGAGCAAGATGATGGCACACATAAACATAATATCAAATGAATTACAGAGAAGAAAACAATGCTAATTCACATTACCACAAGAATCCCACAAAATGCTGCAAAACCCTGGTTTATTTCCTTTCCAAATTGTAGAAATGATGTACAAAGTAGCTCAATGCATCCACAAGAGTCCAACCTTGACAAATGACTAAGAAAGTACAAGATATAGGAAGAAAACCACCTATGCTATCCATTAGGGGTCGAATCCATGAGTCAAGGAGTTGTTTCAACAAGATCTAAACTGGGAACTGAAAAATAAGCAATGGAACAACTTCCTCTAAAACTATGGAAACTGATTCATTCAGTTCAAAACCACCTAAAATTGATATATCTACCTACTTAAGTAAATTTTCATCATTTTTACATCAAAGTACATCAATTTACATCATGAATTTGACAATGAGAGAGAAAAAGTCAAACTGATAGAAAACTAGGCGAAAATTTTGAGTTTTGAGCAAAATTGGCAAAATTTTCTCCTATGCGTAGCGCCGTTAATTCTATGCATAATGCTTTTTCCAGGCCGGTTTTGGAATGCTTCCCGAAGTCCAAATCAGGTGCAGGATAGCTCATTGGAAATCTTGCTGAGTCTACTTTCTAGGACAACTTGAATTTTTTGATTTGGAGTCCATTTGCCCCTCCAAAAATGCAATCTCCCAAGATTGCTTCCTATGTGGGCAAAGAGTAGCAGAGAGGACACTTTTTGGGTGTTTTTGGCCCTTTTGGAGGTCCAGAACTTGTCAAAAATTCTCAACAATTTCTGAGCATGCATAAATTTTCATGGTGATTCCAAAAATGTAAGCCATTTTGTAAGAAGATGCCTCCATTAAAAGACCTGTTGAAAAAACATGTTTTTTGCCTCAAAAATTCAAAAATGACAAAAACTTCATGAAATTTCTTGAAATTTGGCATGAGTGATCTTCTTTATGTGCTATGCTGGGCCAATGATGCCTCAGCCAAGATATTGAGCTTATATTGATCTTTTTTGACTTTCAAGGCTCTCCTCAACTTGGGTTTTAAGCTTCTTATCCTTGTCTTGCAAATTTTGTTCCGGGCCAAATAGTGATAAGCCATGTGGCGCAACATTTTCTTCTCCTTGTTAACCTTTTCCAGCATCTTCTCAAGGTGGATATTCACTCTTTCCAACCATGACTCTTGGTTAGCCTCTATTTCTTTCTCTAGTGAAGTTAGCTTAATTTTCCTTCTTTTTGCCAATTGTTGGTTTTCCCTTATGGTTTGCAGCTCCATGATTGTTCGTTTGTCCTCCAATTGCTTGTTCTATTGCTCAAGGTAATTAATAATCCATTTAGCCCTCTCAAGGTCAAGTGATAGGCTTTGGATCTCATCTTCTTTCTCCTTGATGATTTCATCCTTGAGTCTTGAGCTTTGGGAGCCCAAATTAGTGTCCTCTTCCTCAATCAAAATGAAAGCCCTGTCTTGGCCTTCAGAAGGCCTTTCACCATGCAATGGTTGCTTTCCTTTGTCCTGTACCTACTCTGCTGAAGAAGAAGGCAAATCCCCTTTCACCCCGGGTTAAGATAACATTTGCTTATTGTCTGGTGAAGAGAACTAGACCCCTTCCACCCCTAGTGGAGATAATACTCGTTTGGCAACTGCAAATAGTCTCCTTGTGCCTTTCTCATAAGTAACAAACACTGGCACACCTATGGTTTGAGTTTCATGAACACCTAGCTGGTTTGAAGGCCCTCCTTCCTCTTGAAGCACCGATGGAGTCACCTGAGGGCTTTTGAAGACCTCATGTGCAATGAAAGTATCCCATGAAATATTCAGCAGGCTCAGCTGATGCAAAACAACAATTTTAATCAATAAGAAATGGTAAATGCTACTGAACTACTGAGGAAGAGGCTTCCTTTGCACATAATTAGCCATCTTCTCAATTTTCCTGCATATAAATTATGGGATATTCATCATCCTTACTCTTGTTAAATGCATCAACAATCTGACATGGTATGTATATAGACAGGAAAACCTTCCCTTACAGGCGAAATATTTGATGATGAGTTTCATGAGTAGAGCATAAGTATCTTGCAAGTATTTGAAAGGAAAGACCCTACTAATTTTCCTCTAATAACTAGCCTTGATGTAAGGCTCATAATGCTCTCTACCCACATGCTTCCCCTTATTCCACTGTTCACCCACATTAGGGATGCCTATTTCTGTTGCTATGGTTTCATGTGCCAAGGTGAAAGAGACACTAGCTAGGTCCACCTAGCCATTGTGATGATGAGGAACAAATAACCTAGCAAGCTCATGGTGATATTGCACTCTCTCCACCATTTCACAAAATTGGTAACAAGGCTGATGTTTAAAACAGGTTACTACAAGAGGGAAAGCAAGTAACTCTGTAAGAGTATTGGGCTCCTCTTGGATATGCTTTCCTCCTTTATGTGGTTTTCTTGGTGCATGAGCCTCTTGGGAAGAACCGCTGACAGTTTCATCATCCCTTTCATATGCTGAGTCTGTCTCCATACTTGCAAATTTGGAGTGAAAAATGATGAGTATGAAGAGATTGTATTTTTAAGTATGAGGGTGAATAAGGTGACTGCTATTTTTCCTTTTGGGAAATGTGGGTTGACTGATAGTATGACTATAAATGAGGGTTTGATGGTGGAAGGAATGTAATGAGGGAATAGGAAATGGGAATTAGGGTTTTGGGAATGTATAGGGTTAATATATAGGGCTTATGGTTTGGTAATAGGGAGTGAATGCCAATGATTTTGGGGGAGGGAAAGGGGAAGGAATGTAGGGAAACTTAGTGGCAAGGGAAGGGAATGGGGTGTGGAATATAATCAAAGGGTAGTTAACAACATAAAACAAAACCCTATGCAACTTTGGAAAGACAATTTTAGAGATAGCTAGGGTTTTTTTTTAGACACGCAAATCACCACCAATGGATGAAAAAATCCCATGCTAGACCAGATGTGAGGCTTTACTTACTTGTTGAGAGGTTACTTGTGCATTTGGAGGCAAAGGAGGACGATAAAATTTGATTTGGAGCTCAACGGGCAGATGCATAGCGCTGCCTCCCAGGTGTGTAGCACACTTTGTATGCATAACGCACGACCAAAATCTGGTTCAAAACCTACACCAGATGCATAGCACCAGTTCCCAGATGCGTAGCACCAGTAAATTTTCGTGGTTTTTGCTTAATTTCGCCTCTTTCTCCCACAAACCCGATTTTCTCCTTTTGGCTCACTCTCTTTGCACAAAATGAAGACTTTCAAACACAAAGAAGAACTTTATATCCCTTTGGTTTTAATTTTTCATTTACAAACCCACTTTTCTAAAGTCTCTTTCACTTTGCTTTTAAAAGCTTTGTTTTTCATTTTGCAATTCGACTCTTCTTGATCACTTGATGAATTGCTGCATTGATGTTTTTGTTTCTTGTAGTAGCTAGAGTTTGAAAGGTGACCAAGGGCAATAGCTCTTAACTTATTACATATAGAAAAAATTAAAATTACATAAAATTTTATACATAGAAAATAAAACTCTGTTTTACCTCAAAACAGGGTTTTGAGGAAAAACTCACTTATTGAGTATATGATCATTGAAATTTTGATCTTGTGACCTTATTAGACCTCCTCATGTGCCTGCTGACCGTTATTGAGCTTTTACATGACTGTGGTGGAAAACCCTAGACCTAATGAGACCTAAAACCCTAAAAATGGCTTTTGCAAATGTAATGACAAAAGATGACTATAAATGACCTAATTTTGTGAAAATAGGCCAGCAAATAAAGAACATGAGGGAAATTTGATAATCTACCACTACCATCAGTTGATCCATGACCTAATGGAATGCAACTGATCGAATGGGACACCTAACATGCATGCAAAAAGAGAATTTGATCACTGATGGATGGATGCAGATACCGACACTAACATTGGCTCCAATGGGGTTGGTAGCTCCTGGGAGGTGTCAAGAACTACAAATCTTTGGAAAGCAGACAATGCCTCTTCCATTGGGCTAAATGGAGTCAATAACTTCAACAAACTTAAAACCAATATCTTGACTCAACACTAACTCAGTTACAAGACTGAAAACTTATTTCAAACTGACTCAAACAACCCACACTAAGTATATCAAAAACTGACATCAGACCTTCAGTTTTATAGCCTTCACTTTGGGCCCCAAACTGAATGAATGATGACAGTACACACTTTGCAATGAAGGAAATAAAATGGTATATATAGTGACAAATTATGACAGCAGAAAACCTCTCAAAGATAATACCATTTCAGTAGCTGACCATTGACTGGCCCTCCTGGACAATATTCCCCATTCATTTCTTTGAGGATAAAAGCATTTTGACCTCGATATGCAGCAATTCTATATGGTCCCTTCCACAGATTCTCGAACTTTCTGTGCTTGCCTTTGTCCTCATTTCTAGCATCCCACTTTAGCACTATGTCTTCAATCTAAAACTTATTTTCCTTTGCCTTCCGATCATAGATTTTCTTGATTCTCTCTTGTAGCCTGAAGGTATTATGAAAAACCTCCTCTCTTGTCTGCTGTAAACAAATCATTTGGTTTATTCTTCACTGAAAATGATCCTCATCGCTACCAGCTTCCTGCAGAAGTTTTACAACCAAGACTGCAAGATATGTTGGGAACACTGTGTTAATGCCATATACTATTTTGAAAGGAGACATGCCAATTAACTTCTTCTAACTTACTCTATCCGCCCATAGTGCATTAACTAACTTCTTGTGCCATCTCTTTTTGTTTGTTTCCTGCAGCTTTTTGATGATGTTAACCAATGACCTATTTGAAGATTCAGCCAATCCGTTACCTTACGGATAGTATGCAGTAGAATGCCCCAAGGTAATTCGATATTTGTTACAAAAATCAATCAGATTTTTGGATTTGAAAGCTGTTTCATTATCTATAATTAGCTTGTTAGGACAACCAAAATGTGACAAAATATTATTTTTGAGAACCTGAATTATTACCGCATCTGTGGCCTGCCGAGTGGGGATTGCCTCAATCCATTTTTTAAATTAATACATTGCTGTTAAGATCCACTTGTGCTGAGCTAAAAATGTAGGTTGAATCTCTCCAATATTCTAGGCCCCACTGCTAAAACAAAGCACTTACTTCAACTAGCTTGAGAGGTAGATGCTTCAATTTTCTCCTTCCTTGAAAAATTTGGCATTCGTGATAGCTTGTAACAGTTTTATAAACATCAGCAAAGAGGGTAGGCCAATAGTACCCTACTCTCAAAATTTTATTTGCCGTTGCCTTCCAAAATAGGTGACCTCCACAATCTCCCTTGTGAAAATCATCCATGATCTGTTTTACTTCCTCCTCAACCAAACAATTCAGCAACATACCTCCGTGATCTTTTCAATACACCGCATTATTCATAATACAAAATTTAGCAACCCTTAATTTTTATTTCTAGCCATCCCCGGTGGCGGTGAAAGGTGCTGGAGCACATATACAATATATGAATACCAAGGAGAATGGAGAAAAATTTCAGATACCTGAACGAGTGAGCTGTCTTCATCTTCCTCGGACATAGAAATAATCAATTTTATGTCCAAGGCATGCAAATTAGACTCCGCCATCAGTTTTGCTAGACCCTGCCCCTTGATGAGCTTTGTTGGCTTTATCTCCAAGTCATATTGTAACAAAGCTGTGATCCATTTGCCTCCTCTCCCTTCCAGATCCGTTTGTACCAAAACATCTTTGACGGCTGCGTTAGGGAAATAAGCAAGAATATGAGAGTGCATAATATATACCCAAAAATATTTCAAAGCTTTCACAAAGGCAAGAGCTTGCTTTTCAATAATATTATACTTTAAGGCTGCATCTATTATTTTCCTACTGAAAAAGGCAATTGGTTTCTCAAGCTGGTCTCTTTTCTGCATTAGGACTGTTGCCACAGTATGCTCTAAAGCGAATGAAAATAAAATGAAATCTTGGGAATAGTCTAGGCTGATTAAAATTGGAGCTGAAGAAAGAGCCAACTTTACCAAATTGAAAGACTTTATGGATTCCTTGATCCACTTTACCACACTACCCTTCTTCAACATGTTTGTAATCTCCCTCAAATGTTTAGCTAGATTTGGCACAAAACAATGTAAGAAGTTCTTCTTATCGTTGAATGCTTGGATCTCCTTTTTACTACGAGGAAAATCAATTTTCTGAATAGCTTCCACTCAAGAAGGATCGATGCAGATGCCCTCCTTGGATATTATGTGACCGAGAAGCTTCCCTTCATCCATGGAAAACAAGCTCTTTTTGGGATTAAGGGATATGCCAAATTTTCTGCACCACTAAAAAACAATTTTCAAATGGTAAAGATGCTCCTCATCTGAATTGGAAAAAACTGTCAAGTCATCAAGATACACTACTAAAAATACATCTTTCTCATTTGAAAAGGCAATATCCATAGCCCACTGAAAATTTGTGCCAACATTCTTTAAACCGAATGGCATCTTGGCATAATGGAATGTCCCCCACAAAGTGGTGAATGTTGTTTTGTCCCTGTCATCCTCATGGACCAAAATTTGATTGTAGCTGGAATACCCATCGAGTAGCAACATATGAGATGCCCCAACCACTCTTTGGAATATGTGGCCCATTTTTGACAATGGATAATTATCTTTCAAAGATACCTTATTCAAATTTTTGAAATCAATGCATAATCTAATCTCACCTGTATTTTTCCACACGGGCACCAAATTGGAAATCCATTCTGAAAATCTTATTGGAACGATTATACCAACCTTATATAATCGATTCACCTCCTTCTCTATTGATGGCGGAAACTTTGGATTTATCCCTCTTAAATTTTGTCGAAATGGCTTTTGGTTTGGCTTGATTGGAATGATGTACTGAATTATACTTTTATCGTACTCCTTCAAATCTGAATAGTCCCATGCAAATACATCAGTAAATGAAGACAATAAACTAATGTACTTTGCCTTTACCTGAGGAGATAATGCCTTTGACAACTTCACCATCTTTGGATTTTCTGATGTTCCAATATTCACATCTTCAACTCCCTTTTCGATCGGCATTAAACTTGGCTTCTGGGCTACATCATCTGGGTCAAATAATTCCTCTAAAGGTATAAGGCCTTTAGGGATGACATTGTCCTTCAGCTACAAAACTTCCATCTGATTTACTTCCATGTCTGGTTCACCATCATCTTGCTCACCATCTATAGAAGTGTCTTGATATTTGCTTTCATTTTGCAGAAATTCTTCAATCTCTTTGTCATCCTGAAACACTTGCCAATATCTTAGATTATCAGGGATAGCTGGGCGATGTTTCACATGAATTTAAAACTTATTGTTTGAATTCATTGGAATCTTTAAGTTACTTGCAGCTATAGCAAGGAAATCTGCAATAACATTTTGTGCACTAGGAACACATGTTAAGGTGTAATCTAGAAATGACCTCAAAATATCTAAAATTGCATTACGGACCTCATTCGAGGATGTTTGGCTTGGTATTCACCCTTGACTTGTTTGATTACTAATTCGGAGTCACCATAAACTGAAATTCTCTTTGCATTTAACTTCTTAAGGATTTTCAAGCCTACAATTAGTGCCTCATATTCTGCTTCATTATTGGAACAATCAAAAGCAAACTTATACGAACAAACTCTTACATTGCTCAGGATTTTATTTGGTAGGAAAACAGGGTTGTGTATCCAAATACCAATTCCAGCACCTTCCTTGCCCACTGCTCCATCAAAGTCCATACTCCACAAACCGACTTCTTCCTCCAAGTGTTGGAATTCTTCTCTCTCTTCTACCTTTGGCTATTGTCCATCAATTCCCTGCTGTTGGTGGGATGTTGATTGTTCAACGGTACTTTCAAGCCTTTGTCTCTCTTGATCAAGTACAACTCTGAAATTTTCTATTATCTCTAGTATATCTTCAACTTCAACTAATTGACTATTTATATCACTGAAACCACCATCAAAATAAAGAACAAAAGATTCTAAATCTGAATGTACATAATTAATTGGATGTTTAAAGGTTTCTCCTTGCTCATGATCATATACTTCATCTTTTTCTCTCTATATAACTTCCTCAACTGACCAAAGATGGGAATAGTGGCATAGGAGAAATCTAACTGCAATGTCCCTTTGACTTTTGCACCCCATGACCTAGATAAAAGCATGCCAAATCTAGGCGGAATGTCGGCCACAACTACATCCATGCGAACATTCTTCGCTGGAATCTAATCTAAAGTCACAACCAAATCTTTAATGAGACCAATACATCATACTCTACCAGAATCAAAGGAATAAAGATCATGGTTCTTGCGAGTAATATCCGAACCCAATTTTTCCATAATTGAATTTGGCATGAGGTTGTGAGACGCTCCTGAATCAAACATGGCATTGTGCAAAACATAATCATGCAATCTAAGGTTGATGTAAAAAGGAGCTACATCACTAGCCTTAGATTGGCCTTCTAATGTTGGACCAAAGATAAGCTTGGGTTGGTCATCTTCCACATTAACCATATCAGACAGAGGATCTATATTCAAAATCTTTGCCACTTGACCTTTATAACTGCTATTCTTCATTAATTCAGTCAAAGGTATTGACAATTTTAACTTAGCAATTTCATTTTCTAAGCTAAAGGCTGTAGTTTTCTCTACCTCTTTTACTGGAGCATCCTTATTTTCAGTCTTCTCCTTTGTTGCACTTGGCTGATTTGAATTTTCATTTGCTGATTATACTTTGCTGGAAGTAGGATCTACTGGCTCCTTTCCCTTTTTCTAAATATTTGGAGAATCATTATTTCGTGGTGTTGCTTCCTTCCACTCCTGAATTGGATTGATTGGTACATCCCTATTCCTGAGTGAGTAATGTCTTTGTTGCACTGTCAATGCATTCATATATCCCCTCTGATATTCATCTGATTCCTCTTCTAGGACTGTTTCATTTGCCAATATAAAATCTTCGTCTTTTTGTGCAGCTGGACTTTCTGAATACTCTTCATCTTTGGTGATATAAATTGGCAAATCATATGGTGTAAAAAAGTGATTCTCCTCTCCTATTGGAGTCTCATCATCCTCTGATTTAGTGCCATGGACATAGTTATGCTATAATGGTGTTTTGACTTGTTGTTGAGCTTATGGATCTTGAGCTCTTTGCTCCTGTTGCTTGATTCTGAACTGTGGTTGCTACTGACCACGAAAATTTGGATTTTTGACCTGTATCTCAGGCTTATCTGCAATGGTGAATTTATCGAACATCTTCTCAAGCTTATGAAGCAAATGATCTGAGGAAGAAGCTTCTTCCTTTATGGTCACCTTTTTCTCGGTCTTTGTCTTAGCTCTCTTAGCTAGCAGATTTGCTTCAACACTCATTGTGATTTTCTGCATATATTCCAATGTAGCCAGGTCCCTTTCTCTTAATTGATATGCCATGTCAAAATCAAAGCCATCGGGAAATTTGATCAAAGCCAACCCCATTGGTGGCTTGATATCAGCTAGAATGGCATTATAAACAATATTGAATCTAACACAGTAGTCCTGGACACTTTCACCAACATTCCTCTTTATGTTTTCATACTCGGAAAGTATTTGGAGTGGATTTTTCTTTACCTCCCAATGATCCAGAAATTGTCTTTGAAGAGCCACTAATGTATTGATAGTTCCAGCAGGTAATTCTCTGAACCACTTTCGTACTTCGCCTCTAAAAGTTTGCATAAATAGTCTCATAGTCACATTCTCTTCATCTATCTCGTGGAGATCAAAGAAATCACTCATCCTATCAACATGATGCTCTGCTGTGATACCTTGGGAAGCATCAAACAATGGGATTTTACTTTTGTAATCAACAGGCATAGCATCCAATTTCTATGGCAAAACAAGAGGTGAATATCTGGCAGCCATTGCTCGAGGTGGATTTAAAACTGGCCTTGGGGATGTAGGAGGAGTGGGAACAACTGTTATAGAAATATTTGGTCACGGCAACCCCAATCTTATATGTCCATAAACCAAGGGCTTCTAAGCCACTAAAAGTGTTTTTTCATACCCTAAAGGAACAAGGTTAGTTGATTACATCATCTCCCAGAAGTTCTCCATGAAAAATTGCTCAGAATTGGTCAAAACTGGACCATCTCACCTGCTCCATGGTCAAGGTGTGATGCATCCCACCTAATGCACACGAGCGGTGAAATGCATACTGAAGAGCCCTTCTATAGGGTGCGATGGGTGAGATTAGACAAATGGCAGAGACAATTTGCAAGGTGGATGATCATGGAATCTTCCAGGAACTTCTCTTGTGACACTTGCCTCTCTAAATTCACCCAGGGATGAGTAAGATATCATGAAATATCCAAGTGGAACTGAGAACTATTAGAGAAATGACACTAATCAAAAACCCAAAATCTGACTCACCCACCTGCAAACATCTATATATGGATCCCTCATCCTAGAGATCCAAAGGCTAGAATTTTGTATCTTGTAAGGAGGTGTTGTTGGTTTCTCTTTGTGGAACATCATAGTGTTTGGTGATCTAGATTTTCATGAGGTGAAGAGGGCTTTCATGCTGGGAGGATGGCACTGGGTCAGACCAATGGGTTGTAATCCTCTCTTCTACTACTTCTATCAATAAAGCTATTTCACTTTTCCTCCATATTTTTGTATATCTCTGAATCTTATATTGATATATGCATTTGTATGGTTAATATATATCTGATCCTATATTATTTATGATTATAGATCTCTATGCTTTGATGGTATTATGCTACTTTGACTTTACAGGTGTTCTTTGAAGCGGGATAAGTGAGGAAGGAGTGGCAAAGATCTGTTAAAGGGGAGAGGAAACAAGCAAGGAGCCAATTGAAAGACTGAGGTTGGTACTCTTTGCTTCTCTCTCATCTATTTCTCATAAAGGAAAACACAAGTGTCTTTAGTTTGTTTGTTTCTAAGATAGCTACCTGTCTTAGTGGGACTAGCAGCTCTGAATGGACACTAGTTTTCCTGATAACAAATTAGCGACTCTGCTAGGGAGCGAATAACTTGTTTGCTTGTTTCTAGTTTTTTTTCTTTATAAACTACAAACGGAGCCTGAAGTTAAGCTAGCTAGCCTTCGAACTGCTTTTGCTATGTAGCTGCAAAGTAGATAAATGCTGCTTCAGTCAATCTCTGTGTTAGTTTATGAATTAAACATCTGACTTGCAAACATCCTAAGTGCCCTGGTGGCGGCTCAAGTAACCTCATTAGATCAGCTCCTATACTTTGTATTTACTGACTATCATTAGATCAGCCTAAACCCCTGATCTAAGCTACAAACTGTGAGCAAAAAACCAAGCCCAGTCTCATCCCTGGACCATCGCACTATCTCCCTTTGATAGTCTGGATGCATTGCATCTCCCGTGTGTTGTAGGTGAGATGCATCCTTGTTTCCCTGTGTTACAAGTGCGATGATCAGATAAGACTGTTTCTACCTCCAGATTTTGGTTTTTTCTTCATTATCTTCAGCTTTATTCAATAGTTTTGCTATCTGTGATTAGTATACCACTGTTGAAACTCCCTTCCTTTGCATTATTTAGCCTCCATTGTACAAATAATTGTGAATGTTTTTATGTATTTTTCGCCATTTACAGTTCTCCTTTGCAAACAGTAACTTAATTGAACTGTCGTCTTTTGATTTGAAAGTGTCGCAAGTGTCATTTTCAGTCAAAGAAAATAATCCTCCTCTTTTTGATAGTCGATTACACTGTTACTCTTGTATTTGATTTGAATTAATAGTATTTCAAGTGTTGAAAGAAATTTTTAATTCAAAATCGCAAAGTGTCGTCCTAGTCTTCCTTTCATATTTTGAAAAGAAAATTGTTAGTACTGTCACTTTGAAAGAAATATAGTTCAGATTTGTACTAAGAACTCTTTTTTTCATTCACACATTAAGAAAGCAGAAAACAAATATATGCATGTGCATTTTCATTTAGACTGCTTGTGGGAATTGATTTAGGACAGTGCATCTTAGTGTGTGCTCTCTGCTCTTTGTTGAAAGAATTTCGCTTCTCTTTCCTTAGTAGCTAGGATTTTCATTGCAAAAAGAGAAATAAACAATTGTTTATCATCTTAGATTTCACATTTAGGAATTGTATATCTACATTACGCGGTGAACCTTAAAGGCAAACTTCTTAAGAAAGATCAACTGTAAAATAAATTTCAATGAACATAAAAATGCTTTGGAACCTAATGCACAACATTTAGAAGTCTAGGCTAGAGACATATTCTAGCGTTGTAAAGCCTGGTAACTATCGCTTTCAACGTAGGTTGGGTGATTCCTCCTCTTTGAGACAACAAGTGCTAGTACAGACTTGTGCTACCACATATCGTCGAGTATATATTGGGAGACCACAATAGGCTATATCCTTTATCCTTAGGAAGTTGTGTCTGCTACCCTATCGATTGCAATGCACTGAACACAGCATTTGGGAAGATTGACTGCCGTACCATAAAAAGTATTCTACAGTTTTGCGATTGGTTTGGTAATCCCTCTATCTAGATTTCCAAATTAGTCACTTTCGTTCCTTTTCAGACTCCTTAAAAGAAAAGGTCCATATGAGCACTTGTCACTTCAGGCTCATTAAAAATCGAAGGTGACTAGAGTCATCTTTAGCTTTTTCTCGACTCTTAAAAATTGAAAAAGCAATTTGTGTGAAAGCATCATAAAATTTATTTTAATCGGAATAACATCATTGTTCCCTTGTTGATCTTAGGTTGATAAAATTGAGTCCACCAACCAAGGATTTCCCCTTGGGGGAAATCCTAGTCCCTTCTCCTCTTGGGAAGATGTTGGTGCACCTCATATGGCCACATTGTCCCTTCCATGACTGACAATTGGCCTGCCAATATGGCTCTTCTCAACCTCTGTTGTTCAAAGCATAATGTTTCCTGAGCAATCAAATCAGCAACCAGATGATACTAGAGTTACCCCCCAACCTTCTAATTCATTTGTTTCTCCCTCTCCTTCTTCCTCTTCACTTGGTGAAGCTAGTAAAACTAAAAACCAAGTAACAGAGAAGAAGAAGAAATGGAAGGAGAAGAAGAAGAAGAAGCCAATAGCAAAAGGGGGCAACCAAGCATCGTCTAACGAAAATATACACACTACAACATCCAAACCTAAATCTCCATGTGTCATTTGCAAAGGGGACCACTATCACTGAGATTGTCCTTGCATCCCATGGATCTTAAGGGACTGGTCTCCCCACTTGCACTATCCGGTGTTGTCAACCTCTGATGATCATGTTGAGAGTACACCGTTAACTAGTGAAACGAAGTCAATGGACAAAAAGGAAGATCTAAATTTCCTTGTAGACTATGTGAAGGTGATCATGCCATCCACCGTTGTCCCTTCCTAGAAGAAGCTAAAAGATTCTTGGATAACCATCCCACTTCACCGCTACGACTTCCTCCCGGATACAAGAAAATCTTGCCGAGTCCATCACTAGTTGAAAATCTAACTGACACACCTTTGTGGTCAGTAGAAGCATCTACCATTGAAGATAAACCCTCTGAGTCCACCTCAGACCAAAGTCAACAGGTCAAGATGGTAGTCGACCCTGTCTTGTCTTCAGAAGGTCTACCTTTAGATGATATAGTCAACAAAGAGAATGAGAACGACACTGTTCAAATTCTTTTCATTAACACAGAATCTGATGAACATGGGGGAAATCTACCCGTTCCTTTACTGTAGGAAGGAAGTTCGTCAGAGATGTATCTAGCCGTTTATTCGGTCCCACCTCCAAACAACCTAGTTATTTCCTTCGATTGGAATCTACTAGGTAGACCCCATCTACCATCTAATGTACCATTCCGAATCATAGTACAAGCTTACAGAATGGTCATGGTCGGTACTATCATAGATGAAGGGGCTTCTGTGAGTATCCTTTCCTCAACTGCTTGGAAAGCACTTGGTTCACCATCGCTTATGCCTGAGATGCGAAATCTAACAAGATTCAACAAAGGAACCAGTCGACCATTAGGGATCCTTCCAAATTTGCCTATAACTTTGAGAAGGAAAATTGTTTATCTAAACGTGATGGTAGTCCAAGGGCCAGTAGATTACAATCTACTCCTTGGGCGTGACTACGTTTATAGCATGGGAGCTATTTTTTCCTCACTCTTTTGAGTGATGTGTTTTTCACATGAAGGCAGAATGGTCCAGCTCGTAGACCAGCTTTCATTCGCCAGTTCACACATAGCTAATAGTCAAGTACCATCCCTAACTGGTATTTTTGCACAAGGAATGTCTCATCAATCTCCAGTCTGTCCACTTGATGAGCACGTGTGATTCGATGATTGTGACTGAAACCCAGGGGGCATGCACCCTGGTCTACTTCGGTAGGAAAAATTTAGGTATAGGGTAGGTTTCCGCGGAGGATATATGACTAGTCTGACACACCCATCTATTTAGGAAAAATGGGATTATACTGGAATAAGATTCCCTCGTCAAAGTTATGTGAGTGGAGGCGATGCACCATTCACCTTGGTCTATTTCGATGGACAGAGCCAAGGAAGTGTTTCTGTTTGCTGCGCAGGTGGAACCATCTTGTGGATGTAAGAACTTTTGTATGGTAACCTAGAAACTCTACTTTGCTACACCTGGGGGCATGCAAACCTTTTTGCATGCAAGTGAAAAGCGGCCATTTATTTTCTTAGCTTGTAGGTTCTTAACCCTTTAAACTCGTAGGTTGGTCATTCCTAGCTTACATAACGAAAGGCTCTGGAGCAAAGTTGCGAATGGGGCAAGCTCCCTAAAAAATGAACCTACTGATGAGACATCCTTATTGAACGACTAGCGCGAGCAGTTTTATGTGAAGTTCAAGCTCGTTAAAAAATAAACCTAGTGATAAGCATATGTTCTCCCAAAGTTTAAGCTCATTAAAAAATGAACCTATCCTCCGATAAATAACCATTGCAATCGCATAATTATCAGCTTTTGAGCCTTGGTTGTGTTCTTACCATCACCTCCACTATTTTTTAGCCGATCATATGCCTCCATTTGATTGTTTACTCCTTTTGAGGAACAATTGCGACGAGTGATTCTATTAGCCACCTTCTTTACACTGTCGTGATTGAAAAGTTCCAAACCTTACCCAGAACCAGTCGTTATCCAAAAACATCACTCGTTCCTCAAAAAACAAGTCTCCTTTAAGTTCTTTTCATCTGACTCATAAAATATGAAAAGATTACTGAGCAATTGCCATCTCCAGCTCGTTAAAGTGATTGGAAGTGCCATCCCTCCTCTCGATTTTAATCTTTTTGGACTTGAGGGATCATTGCACAAAAAGATCGAGCGCTTGTCTTGTTCGGCTCGTTAAAAATATCAAAAAGTCATCCCTTTCGTATTATTTTATACTTTTCGGACTTAAGGGATTATATTACAAAAAAGGATTACTAGAGTTTCCTTTCCGTCTCTTTCAGACTCTCTAAAATTGAAAAGGACCGAGTTATCTTTGTCGTTAAACTCATTAAAACAATAGCGACAAACTTGTCCATGCAGGAAAAAGCGAGTTTCACTGTCACCAGGCTCATTAAAACATAGCGACGGGTTGATCGAAGGGAAAATTATAGAACAAGCATATGTTATCCTCCTCAAGCTTGATAAAAATAAAGAGGTACTAGTCAGAAATGACTGGGGAAAAATTGGGAAGAAAACTTGAAGAAACTTTATTGGTAGCAGGTCGCTCTTGAACATGACACTTTCACTCCATCACCATGATTGAGTCGGGTTGGGTTATTCCATTCACTGGTCATATCACCATTGGTCCACTGTACCATCCATTTTTCAGGTTAATGCTACCAATCCATTTCAGTGTCGCCAATATGTTCAAGAGAAGTCGCTCAGAGAATTCACCAACCATGCTTGTGTCTCATCCACTGCAATACCTTCACGCTTCATTCTTTCATGACCGCCACCCTGAACCTTGTATCATCATATCGTTTTCACCTCCACAAAATCATTTGCTCCATTTCTTGTTGTAGATGTGGGATTCATTAAGGCACTCCTACAATGGGTCACTTCTTGTCGACATCAGCTCATTATCCAAGAAGTTGACTTAGGAACAACCCTTTCAGTACTTTGAAGCTTGCATGCCTCAATGGCAAGTTTCTCACTTCCAGCGACAGGTTTACATTAATGGTCTTCGATCGGAAGATTTTGCATGGTGTTCAACATCGACTCATGTATTCGCACCACGTGAATTGTATTGTCGTACCTTGAGGGTCATCATCATTATCGGTGATTCCTCTCACACCTATTAATAACTTACATCATTCGCTGGTAATCAGGCGATGTTTTTCCATGTTCGAATTTAGAACATCTTTTCACATGGATCGACTTGTACTTCAGGCAAAGATTGAATGAGTTTGAAGATCCCAGATCTAGTTTCATCCATCCGAGGTGTGATATATTCAGGAAAAATAAAGACACCAAATGTACATCATAGGTACACAGATAATCACCCAAGCCAAAGGATGATGGCTCTACTAGAATCATCAATCTATCACACAAACGGTTGTTTGTCATATGTACATGAAAAGGAATTTATAAAGCTGAGCATGGGAATTCTCGCCTCAGCTAGATTATGAAAATATTATGAAGATAATTTATTGTATTGTATCTTATTACAAGTCACCTTCTAGTTCAAAAAACCTCGGATCCTCATGATAAAGCATTTCACCCGACATCAAAAGATTTACGACCTCATGCTTTAGGGGGCAACTGTTATAGACATATTTGGGCACTGTAACCCCAATCCTATATGTCCATAAACCAAGGGCTTCTAAGCCCCTAAAAGTGTTGTTTCATACCCTAAAGGAACAAGGTTAGCTGATTACATCATCTCCCAAAAGTTCTCCATGAAAAACTGCTCAGAACTGGACCATCTCACCTATTCCATAGTCAAGGTGTGATGCATCCCACCTAATGCACACGGGGAGTGGGATGCATACTGAAAAATCCCTTCTATAGGGTGTGATGGGCAAGAGCAGACAAATGGCAGAGATAGTTTGCAAGGTGGATGATCATGGAATATTCCATAAACTTCTCCTGTGACACTTGCCTCTCTGAATTTGCCTAGGGATGAGTAAGAGATCATGAAATATCCAAGTGGAACTGAGAACTATCAGAGAAATGACACTAATCAAAAAGCCAAAAGCTGACTCACCCACCTGCAAACATCTATATATGGATCCCTCATCCTAGAGATCCAGAGGCTAGAATTTTGTATCTTGTAAGGAAGTGTTGTTGGTTTCTCTCTGTGGAACATCATAGTGTTGGGTGATCTAGCTTTTCATGAGGCGAAGAGGGATTTCATGCTGGGAGGATGGCGCTGGGTCAGACCAATGGGTTTTAATCCTCTCTTCTACTACTTCTATTAATAAATCTATTTCACTTTTCCTCCATATTATTATATATCTCTGAATCTTGTATTGATATATGCATTTGTATGGTTAATATATATCTAATCCTATATTTTTTATGATTATAGATCTCTATGATTTGATGGTATTATGCTGCTTTGACTTTACAGGTGTTCTTTGAAGTGGGACAAGTGAGGAAGGAGTGGCCAAGATCTGTCAAAGGGGAGAGGAAACAAGCAAGGAGCCAAGCGAAAGATTGAGGTTGGTACTCTCTGCTTCTCTCTCATCTATTTCTCATAAAGGAAAACACAAGTGACTTTATTCTGTTTGTTTCTAAGATAGCTACCCATCTCAGTGGGACTAGCAGCTCTGAATGGACACTAGTTTTCTCGATAACAACAGTGATAGCAGTCGATGTGACGGGTGTATGAGGTGTCGAAGGGGATGAAGAAATATGTGATGTTTGATATGTTGAAGGGGTTGATGGGGGAGAAGAGACTGCAAATCTTTGATTAGATATGATGGGCTGCACAGGAATGGTGGGAACAAAAGGAAGCTCAACAGGAATTTATGAACCAGACACAACAACGGACGAACCAAGAGTAGCAGATGCAGATTCTAAGAAATCAGGAATATTGGTAGCCACAATTGAATTTTGAAGATTTAGAATGTAAGCATCAATTGACCTATTTTCTCTTTTAGTTTCAAGATATTGCACAAACTCCAAATTTAGAACAGTAGCACTAATTGCACTTTCAGACTTAGTTTCAAACAACGATAGATCAAAATGTTCATCAAATGGGAGATCTTCAAGATATTAAAAAACAATTGGGCATGAATGAGATCTAAACACAGGAATCATAGAACTTTCTTGGCAAATAATTCTTGGAATGAGATTTGGGTTTTCATACACAGGAGGAGGATTAGGATTAGGATTGGCTCTAGTGTATCATCTGGAAGCTAGTGTGTTGAATTATTCCCAAAAATCAAATTGACATTAAAATATTGACAGCCTATTGAATACTTAACTGATCATCCAAAAGTATAGAATTATTTAATGTACTGGGGAAATTTGCAAGTTAGATGTTCAGTTTATAAAACTAAACCAGAGATTGACTGAAGCAGCATTCATCTACTTATGCACTTGCAGAGCAAGAGAAGTTCAAAAGGCTACCTGGCTAACTTCAGGATCCGTCTGTAGTTTATAAATCAAACAACATTAATGAACAAGCAAAATTTTCTTCCCCATTGGAGTCGCCAGTATGTTAGGGCCTAAATCTACCTCAGGCTAAAAAAGGCAGGTCTAGGGTAACATCAAACCACGCTTAACCTGGTAGCTAACCCTAGCAGGTCGGGAGAGGGCTCTCTCCTTATCAATCTCAATGAAAAATTATCAAGGAAGGCTTGAGATGATTGATATAAAAACTAATTTTAGGCTAGGTATGTTTTCTTAGAATATTTTGTTTGATTTTAATGGTTGGTTGTTGGATCAGATGGGAAGGCAGCTTTGGGTCCGAGAAATGAACACAGATTTGCAGAGGTTTCTATGGGGCGAGGTAGGCAAGTGTCTTAGCACTTTGAAATGAGTGTAATGGTGAGTTTAAAGACTGGTGAGGAGCTGGAGAGAGCATGCAAGTGTCATGAGTCCTCTTCAAATAGTAGAAAACATGTAGAACTAAATAAACGCCAAGGTAGAGCACTGAAACACCAATGATTTCCACATTTAATCTTGATTCATTTAGTTATGAAGAAAGAGAGATATGATGGCACGCATAAACATAAGATCAAATAAATTATAGAGAAGAAAACAATGCTAATTCACATTATCACAAGAATCCCACAAAATGTTGCAAAACCCTGGTTTATTTCCTTGTCAAACTGTAGAAATGATGTACAAAGTAGTTCAATGCATCCACAAGAGTCCAACCTTGACAAATGGTTAAGAAAGTACAAGATATAGGCAACAAGCCACCTATGCTAGCCATTAGGGGTTGAATCCATGAGTCAAGGAGCTATTTCACCAAGATCTAAACTAGTAAATGAAAAATAGGCAGTGGAACAGCTTGCCTCTAAAACTATGGAAACTGATTCATTCAGTTCAAAACCACCTAAAACTGATGTATCTACCTCCTTAAGTAAATTTTCATCATTTTTACATAAAATTACATCAATTTACATCATGAATTTGACCATGAGAGAGAAAAATTCAAACTAATAGAAAACTAGCCGAAAATTTTGAGTTTTGAGCAAAATTGGCAAAAAATTCTCCTATGAGTAGCGCCGCTGATTCTATGTGTAGCGCTTTTTCTAGGCCAGTTTTGGAAGGCTTCCCAAAGTCCAAATCAGGTGCAAGATATCTCATTGGAAATATTGGTGAGTCTACTTTCTTGACAACTTGAATTTTTTTGATTTGGAGTCCATTTGCCCTTCCAAAAATGCAATCTCCCAAGACTACTTCCTGTGTGGCAAAAACGTGGCAGAGAGGGCACTTTTTGGGTGTTTTTGGCCCTCTTGGAGGTCCAGAACTTGTCAAAACTTCTTAGCAATTTTCGGGCATGCATAACGTTTCATGGTGATTCCAAAAATGTAAGCCATTTTGCAAGAAGATGCCTCCATCAAAAGCGTAGTTCCAGTGGCACTACGCACCTGCTGAAAAAACTTGTTTTTTGCCTCAAAAATTCAAAAATGACAAAAAATTCACCAAATTTCTTGAAATTTGGGATGAGTGATCCTCTTTATGTTCTATTTTGGGTCAATTATGCCTCAGCCAAGATCTTGATCTTATCTTTCTCTTTTTTGACTTTCAAGGCTCTCCTTAACTTGGCTTTTAGGCTTCTTATCCTTGTCTTGCAAATTTTGTTCCAAGCTAAATAGTGATAAGCCATGTGGTGCAAAATTTTCTTCTCCTTGTTAGCCTTGTCCAGCAGCTTCTCAAGGTGGATATTCACTCTTTTAAACCATGATTCTCAGTCACCCTCTATTTCTTGCTCTAGTGAAGTTAGCTTAATTTTCCTTCTTTTTGCCTATTGTCGGTTTTCCATTATGGTCTACAGCTCCATGATTGTTTGTTTGTCCTCCAATTGCTTCTTCTGTTGCTCAAGGTAATTAATGATCCAATTATCCCTCTCAAGTTCAAGAGATAGGCTTTGGATCTCAACTTCTTTCTCCTTGATGATCTCATCCTTGAGTCTTGAGCTTTGGGAGCCCAAATCAGTGTCCTCTTCCTCAATCAAAATGAAATCCCTATCTTGGCCTTCAGAAGGCCCTTCATCATGCAATGGTTACTTTCCTCTGACCTATACCTACTCCATTGAAGAAGAAGGCAAAGCCCCTTTCACCCCAGGTGAAGATAGCATTTGCCTATTTTCTGGTGAAGAGAACGAGACCCCTTCCACCCCTGGTGGAGATAATACTCGTTTGGCAGCTACAAATAGTCTCCTTGTGCCTTCTCATAAGTAAAAAACACTGGCACACCTATAGTTTGAGTTTCATGAACACCTGGCTGGTTTGAAGGCCCTCCTTCCTCTTGAAGCACCAATGGAGTCACCTGAGGGCTTTTAAAGACCTCATGTGCAATGAAAGTATCCCATGAAATATTCAGCAAGGTCAGCTGATGCAAAACAAAAATTTTAATCAATGAGAAATGGTAAATGCTACTAAACTGTTGAGGAAGAGGTTTCCTTTGCACATAATGAGCCATTTTCTCAATATTCCTGCATATAAAGTATGGGAGATTCATCATCCTCACTCTTGTGAAATGCATCAGCAATCTCACATGGTATGTATATAGAAGGGAAAACCTTCCCTCACAGGTGAAATATTTGATGATGAGTTTCATGAGTGGAGCATAAGTATCTTGCAAGTATTTGAAAGGAAAGACCATACTAATTTTCCTCTGATAACTAGCCTTGATGTAAGGCTCATAATGCTCTCTGCCCACATGTTACCCCTTATTCCACTGTTCACCCACATTAGGGATGCATGTTGCTACTGCTATGGTTTCAGGTGTCAAGGTGAAAGAGACACCAACTAGGTTCACCTGGCCATTATGAAGATGAAGAACAAATAACCTAGCAAGCTCATGGTGATATTGCACTCTCTCCACCATTTCACAAAACTGGTAACAAGACTGATGTTTAAAACAGGTTACTGCAAGAGGGAAAGAAAGTAACTCTGTAAGAGTATTGGGCTCCTCCCGGATATGTTTTCCTCCTTTATGTGGTTCTCTTGGTGCATGAGCCTCTTGGGAACAGCCACTGACAGTTTCATCATCCCTTTCATATGCTGAGTCTGTCTCCATACTTGCAAATTTGGAGTGAATAATGATGAGTATCAAAATAATTTTTTTTTTTAAGTATGAGGGTGAAAAAGGTGACTGTTGTTTTTCCTTTTGGGAAATGTGGGATTGACTGATAGTATGACTATAAATGAGGGTTTGATGGTGGAAGGAATGTAATGAGGGAATAGGAAATGGGAATTAGGTTTTGGGAATGTATAGGGTTAATATATAGGGCTTAGGGTTTGGTAATATGGAGTGAATGCCAATGATTTTGGGGGAGGGAAAGGGGAAGGAATGTAAGGAAATATAGTGGCAAGGGAAGGGAATGGAGTGTGGAAGATAATCAAAGGGGAATTAATAGCAGAAAACAAAACCCTATGTAACTTTGGAAAGACAATTCTAGAGACATCTAGGGTTTGTTTTTTAGACACACAAATCACCACCAACGAATGAAAAAATCCCTTGCTAGACCAGATGTGAGGCTTTACTTACTTGTTGAGAGGTTACTTGTACATTTGGAGGCAGAGGAGTATGATAAAATTTGATTTGGAGCTCAATGGGAAGATGCGTAGCGCTGCCTCCCAGGTGCGTAGCACACTTTGTATGCATAACGCACGACCAAAATCCAATTCAAAACCTGTGCCAGATGCATAGCGCCAGACAGGTGCATAGCGCTAGTGCTCAGATGCGTAGTGCTAGCAAATTTTCATGATTTTTGCTTAATTTTGCCTCTTTCTCCCACAAACCCGATTTTCTTCTTTTGGCTCACTCTCTTTGCACAAAATGAAGACTTTCAAACAAAAAGAAGAACTTTATATCCCCACGGTTTTAATTTTTCATTTACAAACCCACTTTTCTAAAGTCTCTTTCACTTTGCTTTTAAAAGCTTTGTTTTCATTTTGTAGTTTGACTCTTCTTGATCACTTAATGAATTGCTACATTAATTTTTTTGTTTCTTACAGTAGCTAGAGTTGGCAAGGTGACCAAGGGCAATAGCTCTGAACTCATTACATATAGAAAAAATTTAAAATTACATAAAATTTTATACATAGAAATTAAAAGTCTGTTTTACCTCAAAACAGGGTTTTGAGGAAAAACTCACTTATTGAGTATATCATCATTGAAATTTTGATCTTGTGACCTTATTAGACCTCCTCATGTGCCTTTTGACTGTTATTGATCTTTTACATGACTGTGGTGGCAAACCCTAGACCTAATGAGACATAAAACCCTAAAAATGGCTTTTGCAAATGTAATGATAGAAGATGACTGTAAATGACCTAAATTTGTGAAAATAGGCCAACAGGTAAAGACCATGGGGGAAATTTGATAATGAACCACTACCATCAGTTGATCCATGACCTAATGGAATGTAGCTGATCGGATGGGACACCTAAAATGCATGCAAAAAGAGAATTTGATCACTAATGGACGGATGCAGATACCGACACTAACACTGGGATAGATCCTTCTAACAAGCTATTGTACACGTAAAATGAAGATCGGGTGCCAATGTTACGACCCCGGGAAGTTGATGTACCAACTTACCCAAATTGGGGCCCACAATTTGGTGTTTTATCTTCTAGGGTTAGGATTTGGGATGTTAAAGATTTTCCATTGTTTCTCAACGATAAATAGGCCTTCAAGCCTCATTGTAACATAATTCAGAGACATGTAGCCACCACATCTCTTCTCAGAGATAAGATACCATCGCCCTAGCTAGTTTATTTCCATTTCTATTTGTAAGCATATTTCTGTATTTTACATTAATGAAATGAAGTATTATTTCCACTGCATCTCCCTGTTTATGGTTATCTCTGTAATTTGTTGCATTCCTGTCTAAATCTGGATCACGGCCTCTCACCGATAGAGCATATTTGGTTGATCCTTCCATGTTCCTTTACCTCATCTCCTATGATAATAGACATGTCACCACATCAACAAGAGTTAGTGTGGTCATATTAATCCCACTAGCCTCAACTATAATATCCCATGAGTCTAGCAAAAAACACAACATACTAATACACTTTTCTTATTTTGTGATAGAGACATCCACACTCAATAACTAATTAATCACAATATTAAATGTATGAAGGTTCTATGAATGAATTACTCTCTCTTATCCTTAGAAGATAAATTTCCTTTTGAAGAAATGACATTTTGATTAGTGGTTTTGATTGGTATAAATTTCCCAACTTATCCCATAGTTTCTTGTAAATGTCTCCCCTTGAGACATTCAACAACACTAAATTTGCAACACAAATTCAAATCTTTTGTTGACATTCTAGTTAAAGGTGTTCCAAGGTGCACATTGGTTCATTATTATTTATCTATGAAGAGATACTCCATTTTAAGCTTCCAAAGCTCCAAATCCTAGTCATTAAACTTCTTTATCTCAATTATTATACTACTAGCCATTCTTATTTAGATGAAATTATGACTTGAGACTCCCATTATCATAATATTATCTCATATCTAAGCAAGAATAACATACTTGGACAAATCCAATCTCAAGATCCTCAACCTTTAATAGTAGAGATGCTCCTTTGTAGCCAAATTGAGCTCTAATACCACATGATGGGTGTTACAGGTCAATTTGGGCACATCAACCCCAGCTTCCAGATCCGTATTATTAGGGTCCATCAACCCCTAATTTAGTTGTTTTCCTTTCCTAATGAATTTAACCTACATCGTGTTTGCTCCCAAGAGTTTCATGTCACCATTCATCCAAAAGTGTCCCTAAGGAGATCAGCGTAGGGAGCCTTCTATTAGGCTGCAATGCATTGCACGAACTATACCGTCTAGGTGCTATGCATCACACCTAGCCTTTGTTTCACCTATGCTAAGCGAGATTCATCGAATTCCTGAAATGAATCAATTGGATTCCTCATCCAATGGATGCTTCTGGAAGTTTCTAGATGGACGGAGCTCACTTTTGGATGAGGAAGGGGATGAATGAACCTTAATCCATTATCCCTTCCTCCATGGAACCACTTCCAAATTTTGGAAAGCATTCATGAGGGCCATTAATGACTTAACCTCCTCCATTCAGCTATAAATTGATCAAACATTCAAAGGCTGGTCTAGGTTGGAACTTCTTAAGATACATAAATGTTGTTTGAGGGAGATTTGCAAGAGTATTGAGATGATGTCAAATTGTTGCATGAGGAGAGAAGGGTTTGAAGCTAGAAGGATGACATTGAATCGAGCATGCATCTACATGGGTTGTAATATTTCCTTCTATTAATAAAGAATTCTCAACTTTTTCCATTCATGTGTTTATATGATGTATATCGTATTCTTGATTCTATGATATGTTTAGTTAACAGATCATCATTATTGTATGCTTTGATGAGTTTCTATCTTGGCTTGTGTGCAGGTACTTTCCAAGCGAGTTAAGTACGGAAAGGTGTGGTAAAATCAGTCAAAGGAGAGAGGGATCAAGTAAAAGTTGCAAGTTGGTACCTTTGTTCTTCTTTCTCTTATCTATTAACTATAGGAAAAGCAACGAATTACTTTGTCTGTTGTTTCTAGACTAGCTAGTAAGTCTAGAGGGTTAGGCGTTTGAAGAAACACTAAATTTTCCCAAAAAAAAATGGCGACTCCACTGGGGAACAATCCTATCCCTTATAGTAGCTCATCAATCTCTTAAAAACACTTTGACATACTGTACCTTCTGTTATTCATCGAATTCAAATCCAATTCACTAAAAATTGAGTCAATTTTGAGCATAAAATTGTTTTATTGTGATCAACACAGTTCTGTGACTGACACAGTGTGATTCAGTGCACCTTTTTCACTGACACAGTGTGATTTAACGTACTGTCTCTAACTGTGCCCTGCACTGATCCCTTTAGGATTAGTTTTCCCTTCTAGGAATTGAACACATTTGTCAATTTTCAGCTGTTTGAATTGCTTGTTGGATATAGATGAGGACTTGTCTATGAAAACAGTCTTTGTTTCCTTATCTCAACCCAATTTAGACTATATTGTTGAATTTTTTTTATGTATTTGTTTTATCATTTGCAGTCCATTGTCGAAAAGTAGTGTCGATCAATTGTTTTGTTAAAAAAACGAAGTGTCATAAAGTCTTCCTTCATAAAATAATTGATTGATCTATTTGTGCGTTTGATTCATATTTTCGTTTAAAGTGTCGAAAATCTTCGTTTCTTTAAAGTTGGAAGTGTTGGTTAGTCTTCCTTTCGCTTTAAGAGAAATTGTCATAAAGTGACATTTTTTGTGAAAATATTTTCTGAATCATTTGTGCATTAGTTGTTCTTATTGCATCATTCACATTAAGAGGAACTGAAAAGAAAAAGAAATACATGCAATTGCATTTTAGAGTTTGAGTTTGTGCGTTCAAAAGGAATGGGTTAGGGAATTGCATTAGTTTGTGCTCTTTGTTTTTTTATTCAAAAGTACTTGTATGCTCTATCCCTCATAGCTAGGATTTTCCTTGTTGAAAACAAATGGAAAGAGTGCTTCTCATTCTAGTTTCATTCTTAGGAATTTCGAAAAAATCTCATGGTGAAATCTCAAAGGAAAATTTTAAGCAAGATCAACCTAAAATTTACATCAATTAACCTAATAACACATTGGAACTTAACGCAAACATCTAGAGGTGTCTAGGCTAGAGACATGTTCCGGTGTCTTAAAACCTAGTGGTTGTCGTTTTCATTGAGGTTGGGTGATTCCTCCTCTCTGATTCGATAAGTACTAGTACAGACTTGTGCTCTCTGTACCATCGAGTATATAGTGGGAGACCCCAATAGGCTGAAATCCTTTATCCCTAGGAAGCCAAGTCTGTCACCTTACCAATCACAATGCACCGAACACAACATTTGGGAAGACTAATTTCCGTACAGTAAATCCTTGGTAATTTCTCTTTCATTTACCACCAAGGCGTATATTGTAGTTTTGTGATTAGTTTGGTAAACCCTCTTGTCTAATATCTCTAGAGTAGTCACTTTCATTCCTTTTCAACTCCTTAAAAGAAAAGGTTCATCGAGCACTTGTCCTTTCAGGCTCATTAAACATCGAAAGTTACTAGAGTCATCTTTTGTTTTTTTCTCAACTCTTTAAAAATGAAAAAGCAAAGTTATATTCCAGCGTCGTAGAAGTTAATTGACTACAAATAACATCCTTATTCCTTAGTTGATTTTAGGTTGATAAGAACAATCAACAATTCTGGAGGAAGATCAACCTCCACTCCATCGTTCGAGGAGAGTTACAAGCAAACTTCCCTTGCCACTAGAAGCGACACCCATCTAGTCAAGGCGGACTCATCAAACTGAGTCTGGTACTTCATCTAAATTACCAGAGCCGCCTATCACGGTTAGTACTGAGCCTCAAGTTACTCCAACTATTTCTGGTACATCTGTTACACAAGAAGAAGTTACTCAATTACCTGAGGCCACTATAATGGAAACAAGTGAAAAAGTAACTAAAGTTGATCCACAACTTGAAGTTAATCAACTAGAAATTACTTCAAAACTTGAACCTGTTCAATTGGAATTTGATCCAGAACCTATAGCAGTTGAAACCGAAGGCATTTCTGAACCTGAAGTTGTTCACGAACCTTCCCTTGAAACTGAAGTTCTTTTACTAGAACATCTGGACTTTGACCTTCAACATTCCGAAGTTGTTACTGAAATACCTTAGTCATCTGTAGTTCCTGAAACTCCATCTTTAAAACCAGAAGTCTTTTTCGGACCTGACGGTGAAATCCTTCCACCTGGATTAACTTTTGTAGAGGAAGAAGTTGAGGAAGATTCTACCCCTAGGACTCCACATCATTTTGGACCTGGTTTGTATCTTTGTTTTGAATCTCTTCCTCATTTTTCTACTGCCTCTAAGATACCACTTGATTCATTAGGTCAACTTTTGGGTTAGTTAACAATGGCAGAACAACCACAAACATCCTAGACTGCTTCATCTAATGCAGTTGTGGTAGAATACTTTGCTACTACTTCTTCGATGTTTACTACCACACTTGAGTCACATTTATATGGACAACTACCCATCCTGGTTGGTTACCAGTCTATGTCTAGAATCCACTCAGGGGTTTCTTCTTTGCCATGGTCATCACCCATGTTGTCATCAGGAATTTTACCTATTTCTTCTTATCAAGGACAACAGTTTGATCCTGCTTACCAGTATCAAACTGGGCAATTCAGTGAATAAAGACCCGTATATCCTCTTAACATTGGATTGCCACCATATGGTTAGAAATATGCCTATTCCCCACATCCTCCCTATTAAGGAGGACAACCCTATGGTTATGTCCCACCATATTCAAGTAAACCTAACATGAGAGTCTGTCAGTGGCAACCAACTATGCCACTACAACCAAGGCTAGTCTATCCAACCCAACCTATGCAAACTGAGCCAATTATTTTGACCCAGCCTGTCATAACTATGGAACTGCAGATACAAGCTCAACCTATTGTATCTCAACCTGTGCAAGTTATTTCTACTACCTAGCAACCACAAGTTTCGAGTCAGCAAACCCAAACTTCTCAGGTTGTTATGCAACAACTGCTTGTTTCTAAGGTACAATTACCTCAGGTTAGTGTGCCATTATCTGGAGTGACTCAAGTTGCTACAGGTTTAGTTTATTCTCAGCCTGGTCAAATTAGCATTGGGTGGCAATATCAAACTTCACAACCGATACCCCAACAACCTTGGCAGCCATAGTATCCACAACCTCCTTTTCAAAATTTCCAACCTCAGTATGGGCCTGCTTTCCAAGCTTAGCCTGGGCAAGGACAATATCAAGCGTATCAGGGTCCTGTGTATCAAGCCCAACCCGATTACGAAAAAATGCAAGGTCATCCTGGTTTTAATCGATATACTGGATATGTTCCACCACTCTATCAAGGATATCCACCTTATGCGGGTATGCAAAGGCCTATGGCATAGGCAATTCCATCTTATCCCGGATATGCTCAATCTGATTTGAATCAGCAATTGCCATTTGTGGAAACTCTAGAATTACCAGATTTAAATCAGCTTACCAATGATCCAATTTTGTATGAACCATGGTGGCTAGTAATTCCTCATACGTTTCCTTCCGATATTCCAAAGTTTAACGAAAATGCTAGAGAAGAAACGTCAAATCACGTTATGTCTTATCATTTATGTTGTTCTTCAAACTCCTTGAATTATGATTCAATAAGACTCCGTCTTTTCCAAATAATGCTCACTGGTTCGGCTGCTAAGTGGTATATTGAATTGCCAAGAGCTTCTTTTAATAATTTCACCCATTTAGCCACTACCTTTTTGACCCACTTCCAGTTACCCATCAGATATGAAATTGGAACAGAACTTTTGACCAACTTTAAACAAACAACTTCTAGTCACATATAAGATCATATTCATGAATGGTGTCATCATCGTCGTATGGTTAAAACCTATGTTCCTGATCAGCTTTTAGCTGAGTGGTTCATTAAGTCCTTATTGCCATTTATCACTGAGGATGTGGCTAAAGGTGGAGTTGTTACAGAGGAGCAAGTGATTGTTCGTGCCCAATATTTGGATTTAATTTACACACAATCTGGCATGCTCTATGACAAAATTCCACATGCACCACGCCTAATTCAATCCATTCCTCCTCCACCATCGAATAGGGACTCTCATGCCGGAGACGGTGTGATCGGTTCCTTGAGCATGCAAACGGCAAGTAGACCATTTGGTCAATCACTTGCAACAAATCAAACTATAAATGCATATGAGGTTCCTGCTTCTAAGATTAATGTCGTGTCATATGACAAGGGTAAGAATCCAAAGCAACCAGGAGGCAAGAAGAAAGGGAAGAATAAAAAGAAAACTAAGAACCCTCCTCAAGAGAAATCATTTGATTCCTCTAATCTGAGAAAGAAACCTCGTTATCCATGTCTGATATGTAATGATGAACACTTTACATGAGATTGTTCTCACCGCTTGGAAGTTTCTAAGCTGTTAAAAACTTCTACCGCATCTGTAGTGTTGATAGATCTGTTTCCTAACCCAGATACCAATATCGTTGCAACTGAAAATGCTTCCACATCCAAGGTATTAATGTTATCCATCATAAAACCTAAAGATGAGATTTTGGTTCAGACACATAGTAAAGATTATGGTAATCTTCCATCGTCGTCAAATAATCAGGCCACTAATCAACCTAGTTCTTTGACTTCGACTGCATCAGAAAATATTCCACTACCCATTGCACCAAAGTTAACAATAAAGCCACCTAAGGGAGTTGTGCACAAATCAACATTTAACCCTCGAGCTCGAGCTGCTCAAAATTATAACATAGTAGAAGATCTTGCTCAATCTCCTTATGTTATGTCGACACTTGAGGTATTGCAAAATTGCCCCTCCCATAAGCAGGCTTTACTGTCGGCAATAGGTGGAGTAGATCCTGCGGATTCTAATATTGTGGTTTTTAATCACTTAGGATATACACCACAGTGACCAACTCAATTAGCTTTTCTAATTCAGGTTAAAGCTCTCAACAAAAATATTCATCGAATTATCATTGATGAGGGAGCTTCTACCTGTATTATGTCAATGAGCTACTAGAAAAAACTGGGGTCACCTATGTTGTCAAGATCACCAACCACATTGAAGGCTTTTGATGGAAGAACTTATACTTCATGTGGGATTTTGAATAATTTGCAAGTAGAACTAGGGGGAAAAATGGTAACTGTTGAGATTGAGGTGGTTGATGGACCCCTTGATTACAACATTTTACTTGGACGACCATGGGTTTATGTTATGGCTGCTGTTGTTTCCATGTACTTTCATACAATTACATTTCCTCATAAAGGTGGAATAACAATTATCGACCAAACTTCATTTTTTTCCCCTAGTTCTCAAGTTATGGGAAGCATTCCATTTGTTAACGGACCCCCACTTTCACTTCAATTTGTTGGTGTAGGTCTTTTCAAAGATCCCTCCTTAATGGGTACTTTCACACTTCCTCTACCATCTAGAACTTTGGAAGTTGCGAGAGTCGAGACATGTAATATGTTATCCTCTACTTCATCTAATTGAAAGAGGATCACCAATAGTATTGAAGACAAGAGTTTTGTTGAGGTTATGCTGCTAAGTCCCATTGAACTCGCATAGCAATCAATTTTTCTTGCTTGTGTGGAATTTCCAGATCCACAATCGCCAATTGTATGGGTAGATCGTTCACTTGAATACGATACTTCTTCCAGTATTTTTGCTTGTATATATTCTACAGATGAGGAAATGATCCAATCAATGATGATAGGAGAAGAACCTTGGGAAGTTTATCATCATCGTTCCCTTCCTCCAGATTCCAGGGAAGATTTTTCAGATGAACTAGTACACCCTTCAATTGTAGATTTGTTTTCGAATTCTGTTAGAATAGATTCAGTATATTTTGAGTGTAATTTTTCTAACTTAGAAGAAACCATTTCTATAGACATTTTGACCAAGCCCAACGTTGTACAAAACATTCATGTTGGAAAATCTTGTTCTCCTTTGGAACTCAAAAATTTAACGTGCTTTGTTTCATGAGATGTATTTGCCTGGTCTTATGAGGAGATGCCAGGCATTGATTCAAGTATTGTTGAACATAAAATCAAAATGTACCTTGATGTCAAACTAGTACGAGGGAGGCTTTGACCTGTACATCCAAAGAAAGTCACTGCCACTAAGATAGAGGTTGAAATTTTTTTGTGTGCTAGCTTCATTTACCCTATACCTCTTACCGATTAGGTATCAAATATTGTTCCAGTGATGTAAAAACAAGGAACAATCTGAGTGTGTGTTGATTATCGGGATGTAAATAAAGCATGTCCGAAAGACAATTATCCTACACCCTTTATTGGCCATATTATTGACAAATGTTCCGGATGTGAAATCTTTTCATTGATGGATGGATTTTCTGGTTACAATCAAATCAATATCCACCTGGAGGATCAGACAAAGACTGCATTTATTTGTCCCTGGGGCACATTCGTGTACAGAAAGTTACCGTTTGGTTTGAAGAATGTAGGGGCTATGTTTTAGAGGGAAATGGTTTATGCCTTCCATGAGATTAGGAAAATTGTACAGCCATATCTTGATGACTTGCCTGCTCATTCACGAAATCAGACTGATCACCCGCAACATCTTATAGCAATATTCTTACGGTGCTGACACTACAAAATAAGACTCAATCCGCACAAGTGTGTGTTTTGTGTTGTCTCTAGTCGATTTCTTGGATTCGTGGACTCAAAATATGGAATTCAGCTCAATCCAACTACGGTTCAGGCAATACTTGACTTGCCTCCACCTTCAAATTTATTAGAGTTACAAAAACTTCATGTTGGGTTGTGTTATATTCTTTCCACATAGTTAACAGGGGATTTGAGGGGTACCTGTAACCCCACTTTATGGGGTCCGGGGCAGCGCCCCGGAAAATTTTGGTTTTGGACCCTATGTTAGGTTGGGCAGGACCCACCTATGGTTTTGTGCATGATTTTCGCACATGTTTTTTGGACGCAATGGTTTTCGGTCCATGGTATTGGATGCAATAGTTTTTTGGTCCATGGTATTGGACATGATGGTTTTTCGGTCCATGGTATTGGATGCTTCAACATGTATAAATATGTATTGTAACATTGAAAGGAATATAATGAAAATCAAGTTGGTAGTCCCGGTTTTGGGATCCAAGGGAAAATCTCTGTGCATATGTGTTTTTATGTGTTATGCTCTCGCATTGTTTATTTTTCTGTGATTTAGAATTTGTATGCAGGTAATTTCTGTATGGGGTTAAAACCTACATTTGGTATCAGGGTTGTTTTGGCTTCAAGGGGACGCCTTTGTTACTGAGGGGTTTCGCTCGGGCCTGTGGTAAACACTGTTCAGTGGGAGACCTGCGGGATCAATTCTGGTGGTGAAAGAATATGGCGAGAAATAGAAAGATAAAGATTGAGAAGTTCAATGGTCAGAGTTTTGAGTTGTGGAAACTCAATATGGAGGATCTGTTGGTGGATAAAGATCAGTGGATCGCGGTAGATCCGGGTACTAAACCAACGGGAGTGACCGATGAAGAATGGAAGAAGTTGGATCGGAAGGCAAAGAGCACAATACGATTGTGTGTCTCAGATTCAGTATTGTTGAATGTATCAGGGGAAGCTACGATGAAGGCTTTGTGGGACAAGTTAGGGACTTTGTACCAATCTAAGTCTCTGGTGAATATACTGTTCCTGCGGAAAAAGCTGTATAACCTGAGGATGAAAGATGGAGACTCGGTGACAGAGCATTTGAATGTGTTTAATACTGTGGTAAGTTAGTTATTATCTGTTGATATTAAAATTTCAGATGAAGATAAGTGCATCAGTTTGTTGTGTTCTCTACCAGATTCGTGGGATAGTCTGGTTATTGCAATAGGTAGCAATGCAACTGCTTTGCAGTTTGATGAAATAGTCTCAGCCTTGTTGACGGAGGAGATGAGACGGAAAAATATGGACAACCAGAATGGTGATGCCTTGTCTGTACGAGGACGGTCCCAGAACAGAAACGAAAATAAGTCATCGAGTGGGAGATCTAAATCTAGAGGGAGATCTAAATCTCCAGGAAACCTACAAAGGTGGTGTGCTGGAAATGCGGAAAGGAAGGGCACTTCAGAAGGAGTGTAAATCTAAAGCTCCTGATAAAGGAAAGGGATCTGATGATGCTCCTTCTGCAGAGGCGAAAACCACCTCAATGAAGGTGGGGATGTGTACTGGCTTCTTCAAGTACACATGTAGATCATGAGGCATGGTTGATTGACTCAGGTGCATCCTTTCACTTCACTCCCCATAGAGAGTGGTTCTGCGAGTATGAGAAATACGATGGTGGTGATGTCTTCTTAGGAGATGATATGAAGGCTAGAATCATTGGTCGCAGAAAAGTAAAGTTGAAGTTGCAAGGTGGAAGGGTTAGAACCCTTCCGGGTGTTTTGCATATTCCTGCGTTGACCAGAAATCTGATTTCTGTAAGCAAGTTGGATGATGCAGGAGTAAAAATAGTGCTCGAGAAGGATACCTGCAAGATGGTTCGAGGAGCACTGGTATTGATGCGGGGAGTTCGGATTGGAACTCTATACAAGTTTCAAGGTAGCACTGTTGTTGACGGGTGCAATAGTTCTATGGTTCCTGAAAATGGATCAGAAAATCTAGTAGTCTCTGGAGAGAAGACCATGTTGTGGCATCAAAGGCTTGGACATATTGGAGAGAAGGGCCTTCGAATACTTCATGGTAAAGGTATGGTAGAAGGTATGAGTAATAGCTCTCTGGATTTTGATTTCTGTGAAAATTGTGTATATGGGAAGCAGAATCGGGTGAGTTTCCCCTCTGGTGGTAGGAGGACGAAACAAATATTAGAGCTTGTGCACAGTGATGTGTTTGGACTTGTAAAAGTTCCATCACTGGGTAAGTCTGTGTACTATGTATCATTTATAGATGACTTCTCAAGGAAATACGACATGGATATATTTCCTTAAGAAGAAATTTGAAGTCTTTGACAGGTTTAAAAAATTTAAGGCTCTGGTGGAAAATTAGACAGAGAAGAAGATAAAGGTACTGAGGACAGATAATGGTGGAGAATTCTCCAGCAAGGAATTTGAAGAATTTTGTAAGAAGTGTGGAATAGCACGGCAGAAGACTACTCCATATACACCTCAGCAAAATGGAGTCGCAGAAAGAATGAACAAGACGTTGATGGAAAGGGCAAGAAGCATGCTCAGTGGTTCAGGGTTAGGACAAGAATTCTGGGCAGAGGCAGTGGATACTGCATGTTACTTGGTCAACAGGTCACCTTCATCAGCTTTGGAGGATAAGACTCCACAAGAAGTATG
>APFE030813692.1:112536-128600 GCA_000404065.3 Pinus taeda | reverse complement strand
CCTTGAAAAACCTCTTTTTCCCTACAAAACACAAAACACAAAACCCAACACGGACATGCAAAGAAAAATGAACCTTATGGCTCGAAGTTAGCTTTACAAAAAACTAAATATTTAAAAAAAATTGAACCTTGTGGCTCAAAGTTAGCTTTAGCCGAAAAACTAAATATTTTTCTCAATGTTTCTGATTTTCCGAGATCACACTAAGGTGCAGGGAAAAGAGCATACGCATGAGAAAAAAAATCTTCCTTTCTGTTTCTGATTTGCCCAGATCGCACAGAGTCGCAGGGCAAAGAGCATACGCAGAAATGAAAGGTATAGATCCGGTTAAAAAAAAGCTAAATAAACCGAAACCGAAATAAGTAGAGAGAAAATAACAGTAAACTGCAAATAAAGACTGTATACCTCCAGATCTTAAAAATGACGCAGATAGGGCTACCGGAAACCTTTTCGCGTGAAACGAAAGGGGTTGCTCACTGGAACAGATGATCTGAACACAACAGAGTAGTCCTCTCAGCCCGAAAGCAGTCAGAAACAGTAGATCTAGGAAACGATAGCCGCATGCAGTTCTACCGGCTTCAGATTTGGATCACCAACGGACGCGGCCCTCAAATAGCTCTGATACCATGTAGAAGTTTGCCGTTACACCAAAACCAGCAGGTGGTGGTGAACATTACAAGCCAGTAACTAGGATTTCTAGGGTGGAAATTACGGATTCTATAGAGGTGCGGTGATTTTTCCAACACCCCCCTTAAACGCAGCTCGGGGGAATCGAACCTGGGTCCAAGCTCTGATACCATGTAGGAATTTACAGGGTAAGTTCCTCAAACAGAACACCAAAAGGACACAGCTCACAAACAGATCACAGATCAATACACCAGTATTTTGACGTGGTTAAAACCCTCAGAGAGGGAAACAGTCCACGGCCTGCGCCAACGTGGCTACTACAGGCAATTTATTAATAAAAGAATGAAAATTTACATAAGCGTCTCTCATGCACGGTTAACCTACAAATGACCCTCCATGCGCTTTAAATAGAATTCATGGACCAATCGGGTGTCAAGCCACGGATCAAGTGTCGGTAATACCGAGGAGAGAATGAACCGTCGGATCACTACATATCGTGACCGTCGGATTGTAAGTTACAAAATGTACAACGGTAAAGAAACACACTTTACCTAACTCTATACCTAACTCTATACTAGACCAAGTTGAACTTAACTATTTCCTATGTGTCGGAATATCCTAACACCACATTGCTTTCTCCTCATCAAATTTTACATCCCTTCGCACAACTCTCATTCTAAGGGATGGAAATTACACATGGCAGTTTTGGGGAGTTTCTATGTAACCCACAAATACCCCTAATTTTTTTGTCGGCTCTAGCTTCTTTCTTAATTATTTGGAGACATGGAAATACATAGAGGCTCCAAAAATCCTGAAGTGTGACACATTTGGATTTCTCCTCGAGAAAGCCTCCTCCATTGTAATCATGCCCAAAATTCGATGAGGAATTTAGTTCTACAAAGAGAATGTTGTGTTGCATGCCTCAACCCATAAGTACAGACGTAGATCTTGGTCATGCAACATCACCCTTGCTTCTCCCACAATGATACAGTTCTTTTTCTTAGCCACCCCATTCTATTGTGGGTTGTGGGGTGTTGTCAACTATCGTCGAGTGCCTTCTTTTGCACAATTTTTTTAAATTCATTCGACACATACTCACCTCCATTATCGCTTATGAGAGCCTTTACCTTCTTGTCGGTTTCTTTCTCAACCAATGCCTTGAATTCTATGAACTTGGAGAATGTCTCATCTTTCTTCTGCATGAAGAAGATCCAACGCTTTCGTGAGAATTCGTCTACAAAGATAACATAATATTTGTGTCTGGCAGTGGAGGCTATCAAGAAAGGTCCACAAACATCAGAGTTGATATTTTCAAGGACTTCATGTTCTTTTCTGTCCCAGTCATGGAAAGTGGATTTTGTGTACTTCCCTAAATTACATCCTTTGCATACATCATGTTGCTCAAGTGCTCCTTTTCAGAGGCATTCAATTATCTGTTTCATAATCTTTAGGGTGCCATGATGTAACTGGCCTAGTATTTTATACCAAAGTTCACCGACATCACAGATCTGCACCTTCTCTGCCTTAGTGCTTAATGCAACACAATCCTCTACATCTAAATTATACATGATATTCACATGAACCTTAATCTGCTTCACCTATCCTGTGGCCATGTGTCTCAAGAATGCCTTTCCTTTTCTGAAGATCACATCATAACCACGGTCTTCTAAAACTACAACAAAGATGATATTTTTCTTTATATCAAGAACAAACATGACATCCTTGAGCCTCAGGGGGGAGCCTAACTCCCTCTGAAAGGTGATTTTACCAACCCTAGTCGCATTATACTTTTTGTCATCCCCCATCTCGATGTCCATCTGCAGGTATTTTTTCTCTAGGTAATTGAAAAAGTCTCTACACCCTATCATGTGGAATGATGCACTTGAGTCCAAGTACCAAACGATCCCCATCATTGTGTTGGTCATGCATTTAATGATGGTAAATTCAAGCGCGAACTATGAATCCAAGGCTTCACCTGTTGCTCCTCCCGAGGTCTTCTTTCTTGCCTTATTGTGTGGAAACTTCATGGCATTGTACCCAAATTCATGAAAATGGAAGCATTTAATTTTTGACAAATATTTCTTCTTTTCCCCTTGACTAGATTCTAGTTTGCATTGGGATTTCTTCATCTTTTCCCTTCTTTTCCTTTCCATCCAATTCAAAATTTTCTTCATCCTCACCCATGGATGAAGTCCCATCTTTGGTATTCCACCTTATTTCCTGTTGTACTAAATCGGACCATAAGCGCTCACAATTTGGTAATTTCTCCCTCCTGTTCACAGAATCTTCATAGCTATGTCAGCTCTTGGGATGGCCCAGAAGGGCTAGACTTACTAAATCATCATATAAAATAGTAACACCAACTCCTGCAAGCTCATCATGAACTTGTGTGAACTTGCTCAGATACTAGGGAATAGTGTAATTCTTCTGCATCTTGATATTTTGAAGTTTATCTTTGAGTGTCAGCTTCCTGTGGTCACTACTATTTTGGAACAAATATGTTAGTGCCTGCCACATTGCATAAGGAGTTTCTTTCCCGTGGATATTGATGACAATGTGGTCTCATACTCCCTCCAATATTATTCTCCTCACCTTGGCTACATCTTTATTCTACTAAGCATGATTCTGGGCATCAGATTCTAGTGGTTTTGCAACGTCTCTCTTGATGTATTCTAGCAATCCATTTTCGTCCAATACCACCTCCAAGTGATCCTTCCATGCAACAAAATTAGAGGTGCCTTCCAAGGCATACTCTAGCCATAGTCCATTGAAGGCCATCTTCTCAGATCTGAAGAGATCCTGTTGCACTGAACTCCAAATTTGAACCTCATGAGAAACAACTTCGAAATTCCTACTCTGATATCATGTAGAAATTGTGATGTAGATTTATAGTTTCTCATGAAATTTTAATCAAGATCACAAGGCACAAACCTACTCTATTGCTCTGCGAAAAGTAATTCACAATCTACAACAAAAGTTTTAGACATGCAATCAAAAATCACACATATGCAACAAGTATTTTTCCCATGAAAAGAAAATTGCTAAAAACCCCAATTCTTGCTTGCATTAAACCAGAAGAATAGAGTTGTATTACAATTTCTTTGCTCAACTAAGCACAACCTGCAAGTGCATAACCTATCTCTCTACTCACTTAAAGGATATGATCCATACGTAGTCAAAATTTTCCTTTGCTTGAGATACCATTTCCTTGCGCTATTCCTTGAGGAATTGAGCCCCTATTATTTAGGAAATTCCTCAAAATGATTGCACAACTTTTTTAGGTTGATCCTTCGACTGAATGCAACACATGGACACTCAAGGCTAGTCTACAATTGATGTTACACTGCTCGGAATCTCCACCAAGATTTTCGAACTCGAATTCTCTGCATGCACTATCTATTTTGGGTTGATTAATCAGTTAACTTAAAGATCACTAAGTTTGATTGAAGTCCCACTGCTTAACTGACCTTCCACTAGCTCCTCCAAAATTTGGAACTAGTTTAACTGAAAACAACTTAAGATAACTAACCTTGATTGCTACAAATTAGCAATCACACATGCATAATTGAACTCTGACTCCTCCAACTCGAATTTACATAGTAAACTGGGTGACACAAGCCATGTCACACAAGTTAACATCATCCAAGTTGTCTCCTGATGTGGAAAATCGAATTTTCTCAATTTGATCAAGGAAAAATCAAATCGATAATTTCTTGCTGCATTTTTCAACATATTTTCCGAAAATGATAATTCTAAATAATTATTAGTTCATTTTGTTTAATTAAATAATTATATGCAACAATTGGAGATGTTAATGTTTTATTATGGCTCAAATTGTGCTTTCTGACCTATCTGCCTCTTATTAGCATCCTCTAATGGCATCCTCTGAGGGGGCTACACCCCTCCACCTCCTTCCCTTTCTCACGTTGATGAAGTTGTTTCCTTTTAGGATTTAGTGGCTTCTCCCCCTAAACATTCGCGATTGAATGAAGTTGCCTCCAAATTTTTTAAAAGGAATGATGATGTCAGAGACGTTTACCTGCATGTTGGTGTGCGTCGAACCTCCTTGGCCTATTCTGAGTGAGCTCTAATAAAAAATTTTACTGGGATGTGGCCTTCTCCTAGATCTATGGAGATCTGGATAGAAAAGACCTGAAGATCCATGATGAAGGGGAATATCGCATTGTTTGTGGTTAGTAATGGTTTTTTTGCCTTCTTGTTTGAGTTAAAAGAAGATCAGGATGTCATTTTCTAGAACGACCCATATTTTTTTGATCTCGAAGTATGTATCTAAATAAATGGACTTTAGATTTAAACCTTGATGAGGATATTCCCACGACTATCCCTGTATGAGTCAAGCTCCCTTGACTTCCTCTCTCCTATTGGAGTGATGATTTCTTAAGGGCCATTAGCAATGAGCTGGGCAAATATCTGGACAAATTTGAACCTAAGGGTGCCCAATTTTCTTACGCTAATATTTTTGTTGAAGTAGATCTGGAAAAAGGTCTCCCAGCTGAGATCAATCTCACTCTGGGAGAATGGAAGCACAAGAAAATTCTAGACTATGAACAAATTCCATTTAAGAATCAACTTTGCCACGAATATGGTCACTTTGTGAGGGAATGCTCCCAAGCATCACATAACAAAATCTTAGAAAACTCAGTCCCACAGAAGGAGCAGTGGAAAATGCAGAAAAAAGGTGGATCAAAGGGGAAAGGCCTGATGCAAAAACCCCCAAGGAGAAAAGGGAAATAATTTGACTTCTACTTTATCCAACCCCTTCAACACTCTCCGCAATCAAAACAATGAGGAGGAAGGCACTAATCCAACAATTGCGTACAAGGGTAAAAAGAATGAGTCGGGAAATGAAGGATTTGAGGAAGGAGAGATAAATAAGGAAAATACTCCAAAAGTTAAGGAAGCAAGTAAACCTCCACCCAAACAAGTGGCTTCGAGTCAGGATCCTCGAGGAAACTCTCCTTTCAGTGTGGTAGTGGAGATATCAAGGATTGTCACTCGTCACATGGCAGAATCCCTCTCATGGGATGAGGATGGAAGTAGTCAAGATACCGAGATCTCTAAGAAAAAAGGTCGTCCAAAACAAAAGACAATAAGGGAAAAAGAATCAAAGCTTAATAAGACGCTGAGGAATCAACTATTCATCACAAAAATAATCTTGAAGGGGAAAGGCGTGAAAAGCCATGAAGGAAATGACGGCGAGGCAATTCCAATCCCACCTAATAAATGAAGATAATATCTTGGAACATCAGGAGACTAGGAAACCTTGTCAAAACCCTAACAGTAAGAGACTTAATAAAGCAAGAATCACCATGGATTGTATATTTGCAAGAAATGAAGATGGATGAACTAGTTGTACATAGGGCAAAGGAAGTCTTTTGGAAAGAGAATGCGGGAACGGTTCAAGCATCAAGGGGGGATGCAGGAGGGTTGGGCATATTTTGGATGAGTAAGTATTTTTCTCTCATTGAGGAAATCAAGACGAAGTATTGGAGTATGGTTTTATTATAGGATACAAGAGAGCGTATTCCTTTTATAAATGTATATGCTCCCATTTTGTATAGTGAAAAATCATAATTTTTGGATTCAATTGAAGCTCTCAAAAATCAAAATTTGCATTTGAACAATGAGATAGGAGGGGACTTCAATACTATTCTAAGTCTAGCATAAAAAAGGTGTGGAATAATCATACGGGATCCATTTAGAGAAAAAATGGAAGATTTAATGGTTGGTTGGGATCTGGTGGATGTTGTGCCAAAAGTAGGGAAATACACTTGGTCCAACAGAAGAACGAGGGATCATTATATAACTACTTGTCTAGATCGCTTCTTAATACATAGTAACTGGTTCCTTAAAGGAGTATATTGTGCATCATCAATAGAAGCTCAAGGAGAATCAGACCATCGTCCAATCACACTTATATTGGAGAAGGTGGAAAATCTTGGTCTATTCCCTTCAAATTTAATGCATATTGGGTTCAATTGGAAGGAGTGAGGTCTTTGGTGGAGCAAGCTTGGCTTACTCCCATTCAGGGCTCCCCACACTTTGTGTGGGAGTCAAAGCTACACAATGTGAAGAAGAATCTAAGGAAATGGTTAAAAGAGAGTTACCAATCTCTAGGGAAAAAATGGAGAGATAAGGTTCAACAATTATAAGAGCACTACAAAAATATGGAGGAAGCCCAAATAAAGGAAGGGCATCTTCATCGAGAAAGAGATCTTACCCAACAAATTTTATCCTTAAGTAGATAAGAAGAAAATTTTTGGCGTTTAAAGTATCATAGTCTATGGTTGCAAGTCAAGGATTCTAACATGTCCTTCTTCCATAAGCAAGCCAAAGCACGGGAGGTGAGAAACATAATCAAAGAAATAGTGACTGAAGGAAGGAAAAGGGTAATTTATTTTGAGGATATCAAGGAAGAGGCCTTCCTCTTCTTTAAAGATTTAATTAGTGAAGACAAAATCTCTTTAGGCAAAGCTTCTGATTTTCTCCACTTGATGACTCAAGTGATATCACCTGCCATAAATCAGAATCTGTTAGCTGAGATAAGTGAAGTAGAAGTTAAAGATGTCATCTAGTCCTTAGATCCTGAGAAGGCTCCTGGTCCTTATGGGTTCTCAATAAGATTCTATCCGCTCTTTTGGACAATGATAAAAAAAATATCTCCTCTGAATGCTGAGTTACTCCATAAACAAAAAGAAATTGGAAGGAGGCACAAACTCTTCTTTCTTGGCTCTCATCCCCAAGGAATCAAATCCGGTCAACTTCTCAATATTTCAGCCAATCTCATTGTGCAACTCATCATATAAGATCCTGACAGAGATTATCCCAAACTAAATAAAGCCTTTGATGCCCACATTCATCTCAAAAAATCAAGGAGGTTTCATGAAACAAAGGCCACATTGGATAATGTCATTCTGGTTCAGGAGGTCATCCACTCAAGAAAGGAAGCAAGAGAAGAAAAATGGTTATCAAATTGGATATGGCTAATGCATTTGACCGAGTAAATCACTCTTTCCTTTATATTTTTCTAGAAATGTTGGCATTTTGTAATGAATTTATTCAATGGATAAAAGCTTGAATAGGACCCCCTTGGATCTCCCTTCTGGTGAATGGTAGGCTTGCTCCCTTCTTTGTGGCCCCGAGAGGACTCCGTCAAGGTTTCCCTCTGTAACCCTTCCTTTACATAATTATGGCGGAATCCCTTAGCAGGAATCTAGAAGTTTCCAAGTTGGAAGGGGATCTTCCTGATTTAAGTATTGCAAGAAATGCCAAAGATATTAATTATTCCATTTTGAAGACGATACTCTTCTTCTAGGAGGAGCATCAAGAACCATTGCATTACAGCTTAGAAAAGTGCTAGATTCCTGTTTACATATGTATGGAGGAGTTCTTAACAAGATGAAGTGTCAGTTGATATGATGGAATTTCTCTGAGTCCACTTTGCAAGAAATTTCTCATCTCTTGAGTTTCCCAGTCAACAAGGACCATAATTATTTTCCTTATCTCGACATTCCAATCTCTCTCAAGTAGGTGTCGGGAGAGGACTGGGATCCAATTTTGCAAAAAGATAAAAAGAGAATCCAATCTTGGGGAGTAAGATGGTTAAATGTGGCAGGGATAGTGATTCTTATAAAATCAGTCTTGTTGTCGTTGTCGGTATATCTGGGTTCAAGATTGTTAGCTCCGAAAAGTATAATACATAGTATCAGTAGTTTGATAAGGAAATTCTTATGGTAGGGAGGTAAAAATAATGAAAGAAAATTTCACTTGGTGAATTGGAATACAACTATATTTCCGAATAATTTGGGAGGACTAGCAATCAAAGACCCTGAATATATGAATTTGGCTCTCGAGTCTAAGATGGTAAGTAGATTACTTTTGGACACCAATGAATGGTGGAAAAAGGCCTTCACCAAGAAATATTTTCACAAGAATCAATTTCTTAGGCAAGAAGGTGAGCCATGGGAAGGGAAAGGAACCAAAAGAAGGAATTTATGTAAATCGGTGCCCCCCTTCTTACTGGAGCATCTGGGATGGTAGCCAGGCAATGGAAAACACATACATATATGGAAGGATCACACCCCCTTGGCCAAACTAACTTCATAAAATCAGGGGGTGGGAGAACTTGCTAAATGGATGGAAGAGGAGGGAATAATTCATTGTGCCGGCATCTCTAGTTGGGATGGAAATGAAACATGGTGTGGATGGAGGAATGTAGATTTTACAAATCATCTCCAACATCATTGCCAAGATATCCTAAAACAATTGAAAGGATTTGCGCTAGTTGCAACGCACAAGATGGATAGACCTATCTAGACGAGAGGGAAAACTCAACATTAATCTATGAAGGAAGGATATTCTTTCCTCCTTAAAAAATTCCCTTCCCTGTCTCCTTCAACGTTATGGGACAAGATATGGAACATGGATGGGCTACCAAAGGTCAATTTTTTTTTTGGGAACTTGTGCATGGAAAAATCTTACGAGTGAAAAATCTTAGAAAGAGGAACATCCAAGGCCCTTCTCAATGTGTCCTCTGCGGTAAGGAAGAGGAAAATATCACGCATCTTCTTTTCCAATGCCCATTCTCCCTAGAACCCGGAAAACCACTCCTCAGCTGCTAACCCAAATCCATTCTATCCCAATGGAGTGGTATGCGATGTTTTTCCACTAGCGATCCCAATACCCTTTCAACAGAAGTAAAGATTCCATAAGTATGAGATGTTGGATGGCAGTTCAAAAATATCTATGTTGGTTGATTTGGTTATGTCACAATAAAACAATATTCCATGACAACAAAATCTCTCCTGCAATAATAGCTATAAAAGGAATGCAATTTCTTTTTGAGGCAATATCTTCCAGGGGATTTGATAACTCGGAATTGGAGACCCTTAAGAACAATGAAAAAGAGTGGATTAAGATAAACAAAACTTAAGGTCATACTGAAAGCTTCAAGACCTAGAAAATTCCGTCATTCTGCATTAGATTGTCCAGAGAAAGATTTGAAGAATGACAAAGAAGCTTGGGTTGACCACAACTTTTTTTCGATGGTGCTTCAAAAGGTAACCCGAGGGAGGCAGGAATGGGAAGGGTGATCTATAACCTCGATGGAATAATTGAAACAAGGTATGTATGGGGCTTGGGGAATGCAACGAACAATCAAGTTAGCTGAGCCAAATCTCCCTTTAGCTAGTGACCCTCATGCCATATTCCAAGCATGAATGTGGGATCTCATAAAACACATCAATCAAAACCATCGAGGGCTTCCAGAGGCCAACCACCTCAACCCATCAAATAATGATTCCACCTTATGGTCAGACATCACAAAACCATCACCAGATTGGTCTCTACCCAAGGCTTCCAGGGATCCAAAGCATTGTTCCAACCAAGGCTTCCTAACTCAACTCACAGCTTACTCCGGGCTTCCAAAGCATTTGTCCAACCAAATCTTCTAGGACTAGTAACTCAACCCACTAAGGGATTCTAGAGCGTTTGTCCAACCAAGGCTTCCAGGACTAGTAACTCAACCCAAGTTGTTACAGGGCTTCTAGAGCATTTGTCCAACCAGGGCTTCCAGGAACTAGTAACTCAACCCAAGCTAAAGGAAACATGAGAACCAACCAAAAAAACAAAGAAATGAATCCACAACACCATGGTTATCTAATAAATGGTAAGGATAGGAAAATCCCTGTTAATTCAAGAAATTGTCCATGCCAATGACAAATCATGACCAATAAACCACATGCATATGTCATGCATGCCAAAACTAGCAAGGAAAACATACATGCAACTCGGTACATGCAAGAAAAACTTGTTGCAGTTGTTGATCTTGACGTCCTCTTGCGCTTTCCTACTCTTCCTTTGCCTTCTTACTCCAAAAATCCAAGTATCAACACTCCTCCAACAGTGCTCCAAGAAAACTCTAAGTGTCCAAGAGTATGAGAGAGAGATAATAGAGAGAAAGCTCCAAAAATAAACTGACAAAAGTCTGTGAATTGATCCTCATAAGCCTTTTTATTAATGAGGCCTCTATTTTCTTCATTTTCCATTATTTTCCTCCTCACATGCAACCTGTGACCTTTCACCTCCCTTTTCTCCTAATTTCCATTATTTTCAAAAATAAATGTGCCAAAATGTCATTTTGCCTTTCCAAAGCCTTTGCCATTTCCTTTTCTAATTTCCTTAGTGATTAATCAATCACCAGTGATCCCCCTCACTATGCTTTTTCCCAACATTCAGCTTGGAATAAGTGTCCCATCAACCGTGATTATTATTTTGCCTTTATTAACTTTTATTACATGGAATTTTCACTAGAGTTGTTACAAAAGCCTTATCGCTCTAGAAAGGACTTAAAATAGCTACATCCAAAGGTCTATGACAACTAAGTATAGTTGGAGATTCAATGGTCATCATGCAAAGATATTCCAAGATTAGGAAACATTCTAACTCTGAACTATCCCCTATGTTTCTTTGAATAGGGATTCTCCTAATTCAACTTGAAGATTATAATATTTTCCATGTTAAACATGAAAACAATAGGGAGGCAGACAATCATGCCAACAGAGGTGTTTCCTTAAAACAAGGGGTTTTGATCTTAGATTAAACGAATAATCAAATATGTCATGTTTCATGAAAAATCAATCGAGAGATATGACTCCAGATATAAAAGGGAATAATGGGTGCATTAAAGGAGACAAATCATACCAACCTAAGTATCGCTTTGAGGCTTGGAAGGATCCTCTCGGGAGTCTCAGCCGGTAAATGGGATGTCCTAAATTTAGATGGAGGAATAAAGATTTAAATTCCATGACGATGGCCAAGTGGAAGACAAATGGGTTAGTATTAAATGCTAAGTTCGGGGAAGGTAGACCTAGTACTTCACCTGTGCTACGAAGAGTGATATCAGTTCAATCAATAAGCAAATTGGTGGTTGTAGGCATGACGGTTCATGTTGAGTCTGATCAGGAATTAGGGAAGATTATTCAATTTGAAAAGGAGGGTGCATTATTCAACAAGGAGAAGAGAATTATATTAAGGTGATGGATGCAATGGTTAAAACTAAGAGTTATTCATGTCCAGGGGAAGATTGCACTCAAAATGGATTCTAACAGCATTAGTGGCAGTGAATACAATGCAGAGGAGTAAGGAATTCAGCCCATGGGAGATATCGTGGCTATGGTTGAACAATTGGGGAAACAAGTAGCATAAGAGGTTCACAAACAATTGGTGGTAGTGATGACTCACCTCTCAAGCATCAAGAAAGACCTCGAGTTGTTGCAGAAGACAATGGAGCATCTGAATGCCAAGATGATCAACTCACATTTCAAGGTTGACAACATGGAGGTTAAGGTGGAATTTGAGATGGTTGAAGTGTTAAAGGAGGTATTTGGGATTGAGGAAATGACCACATTTAGACTTTAGGTAGTTGGGGAGGAAGGACAAGAGCGTCTTGCACATGAAAGGAATTTGGCAACTAATCACCCTGAAGACTCAGTCTAGGAGGACAGTGCTCGGGAAAAAATGGAAGGCAACAGGAAGATAATTTTTGTTTTTAATATGTATAGTTGATATGATATGTCATTTTGTGAAACTCTCTCGGATCTTTTGGCAATACTATAGTATAAATGTTGTATGCCAAATAGTAGAAAATATATAGGGTTGCAATAGACTCTCTTTTCAAATCACTTTGGAAATCTTTGAAGCAGAGCAAATTTTGAATGTAAGGGACTTGACCCACCGTTTCCTGTTTTGAAATATAAAATGCTAATCATTTCTTTAAAAAAATAAAATTATAAGCTCACTTTAATTAAATAATTATAAGTTCTTTAATTCATTTTATTTGATTATTTGATTATTTATTTTTATATAAACATTTCACCAATTAAGTATTTTACAAAATTGATCAAATAAATAAATAAAAATTAATGTATATCTATTTTAATTCTAGATTTATTATAGGTTTAGAAGATCGAATTCCGTAAGGTACAATCATTTCTTTAAATTGATAAGTTATGCGATCTCAAAAAGTGTACACCTTAAAGGATTTGATTACTCTCAACACAAGTTAACATGCATTTATGTTGGTCCTATCATATATGTATGCGTGTATCCCATGTCAATTCCATCTTAAATATGGAAGGAATTACACATCTTCATTAAATGTACACCATTTAAATATTTCAAAGTATATTTTATTTAAAAAGATATTAAAATAACTTATTTATAACCAATTTTGTAGTATTGTTTTTATTAATAATTTTTTTAAATGTTATGTGTTAACCTAATATTTGAGCAAACCGTTTGAAGAAATCTCACACAAAGAACCACGTACATTATCTTCAGAAAAATATAGCATGCCTAAAACTGTGTGCTACATAAAAGTAGGGGAAATATCAGAAATACAAGTATGAATGGAGTCCTGGATTATCGTGTAATATGTCAGAGATGCAGCATTAGAGAGTTTTTACCCTATTTTAATCCACACAAATTAGCTTGTGACAGTCAGATAAATTTAGTTAAGGTATGATGAGCAGTAACCTCAGCTTGGGGCATTGAAATATTTTTGTAAGCAACTGAAAATTTCCTTAATATTTTTGTGACTCAAATATTTTTGCAGTAAGAAATGTTTCATATCGGACCTCTCAAGTCTATTACAAACCTCTCAAGTCTATTACAAAGGAAACAGCAATCCGCAATCATTATTATTTTTGCATCATAGATATCAAAGCTAAATTTAACTTAATTTTAAAATTTGAAAATATTTTAGAATTTAATGGAAAAGAACTAAATCAATTGTTTGACATAATTTTCATTTCACAATATTCCTAAAATCTACCTTAAAATTATATTTGTTTATTTTCTTGCCATATATGTCGAGTTAGACTCCTAAAAACAAAGTTTTAATTGCGAAAACTAACACCCATTTACAGTTAGTCTGTACTTGATGTTTATACTTCACTTCTATTTTATTCTATGGACTAATATCAGCCAAAAACACCCAATTTCACTGAATGCTTTATAGCCTGGAGATCCAACATTATAAATTATAATCCACATTGAGTATTCAGATATGGAAGATCAGCTTTTTAATCTCACTTACACAGTCCTCCATATTTTTGTAGGAGGATCCCCCTTCTTGCACTGCTCTTTTCGCTGCCCTACTCAGTTCCTCTGCTCTTTTCGTTTCTTCTCCTTCACTTCCCAGCAGTCGTTTAACTGCAATTCTCAAGTCATCTCTGTTGGGCACTGTGGTGGAGCCTTCACAAAACCTGACTGCAACCTTGAGATAATCAACTAATAACAGAGCATCTATGTATTGATCTGCACTCATAGGCCATGTTATCATTGGTACTCCCAGTGTGATGCTCTCCAAGGTAGAATTCCACCCACAGTGGGAAAGAAAAGCCCCAACAGAAGGGTGAGAGAGGATCAAGAGCTGAGGTGCCCAACCTCTAATTACCAGACCTCTTCCCTTCATTCTCTCTTCAAAACCTTGTGGAATCACACCATATTCATTAGCAGGCATAGTACTAGGTGGATCCCTGATAACCCATATGAAGGACTCTTCACTTGCCTCCAGTCCTTCTGCCATCTCCTGGATTTGTTTATTTGAAAGGCAGGCCTGGCTGCCAAAGCAGATATAAATAACAGACTTCTCTTTCCGACTGTCAAGCCATTGAAGACATACGGAATCATCGATTGAAGGGGGTTTGCCTCTTTCAATCATGGTTCTTCTCTGCTTCGCCTCGAATACAGCAGGAGGAAGCAGAGGACCCACAGACCAAACAGGCCTACCTGAAACTCTCTGCACATGGTCTATGTAAATAGCTTCTAGATCATAGAAGGTATTGATAATAGTACCCCAGCTTTTTACATTTAAATTCATGGAACATCTCATGAATTCAGAGACAGGATCGGACCTCTTATAGGCGCGAGCAAGCCGCGAGATTTGATACCTTGGAAAACTAACAGGATGAGGAACTTCAGGAATATGGACTGTATCGTTATCTGATAATACCTGTTCATGTGGCATGTATTTCCACAGAGAATAGATGGCAGAAACAGCAAAAGCACCGGATGGGTGATATACTATCCTGGGTATGCCAAGCTTGGCAGCTATGTTCTGAGTCCATCCGAGGAAGAAATCGCTGATAATGCAAACAGGGGGGCCGAACCCACAATCTGAGCTCTCCTTTTGCTGTTGGAACCAGTCTTCTATTGGATGAGCGAGCTCCTTGAATGAATACATGAAGAGTGGTATGAGATGATAAGGAAGCTGCGCCATGTTTTCACATCCCGGCGGTAGCCCTTCAGTGGGAGGCAGGGGAATGATAAGAGGTTGAATCTGAAGACCCTCTGACGAAGCTCTCTGCAAAAGAGGATTCAAGAGAGATTCGTTTCGCGGAGTGGTGAGGACCGTTACAGAGAGGCCAAGGGAAGCAAGGGTGTAGGTGAGGTCGAGCAGGGAAATCATATGGCCCTGTGCTGGGAATGGGAATACAAGAACGTGAGGCCTTTTCTCCATGTTCTCCGCCATTGAAGCCCTGTCAGATTCGGTTTTAAGATTTGAGCGCCATGTTTGGGTTTCAGAGTAGTTATATCCGATGGAAAACCAGAGGAGAGCGTGGGCCTTCCATTCAGTCAAACAATTCTGATGTGACACGCGACTCAGTGGAACGTGTTCCACCGTTCAACTAAACAGTTAGGTAACTGGTAGGGAATTAGGAAAGGAAGGAAATTAATAGCATCATACCAAATTTCTGTGCAAAATCAGGCTGGAGTTTTGATTATACTCAGAATCATGTCACTCTGAATATATTTCCGTATTTTAATTACCAGGATTATCCAGTGCGATATAGGAAATTTTCACGTTCATATAGTTGTTTTTGTTTTTGTTGGGTGAAGAGTTAGTGTTTTTTGGAAGGTAAAGAAACAGATTAACTTTTCAAGATTCAGAGTTATTTGACACTCCTACTGACCATGACCACCAACATGTAATTTAAAAATGACATGTTTTTTTCAATAATATTGATGACTCAATTTACATGAGAGGATAAAGTCAATGACTTTGGAGTGGTTTTTTAATAGTGATAACTCAGTTTGCATTAAATAATAAAGCTAATAATAATTGTTTCATTATTGATTTTACAGTTAAATTATAATAAGTTTTTACCAAATAAATAAAGATTGTCTTTTTATAGTGAATGTTTTTTCACTCTGTCTAAATAAAGTTAATAAAATATTTAAAAAAATCCTTATAAAAATATTGAATAGGATGCATAGAAAGAATAATAAAGTAGGAACGAAATTTGACTAAAAATTGGAATATAAAAATGTGATATTATTGAAATAATGTCTCTTAATTAGAATGACGATGTTAGAAGTCTAGCCTGGGATTTACTTTAAAAAGTTTAAGAAATTTT
>APFE030813692.1:55369-110619 GCA_000404065.3 Pinus taeda | reverse complement strand
AAGATAATATAAAATTAGATAATGATCAAGATTAATAAAGGTAAAATAATAAAATTAAAGGTTGAAAAGAAAAAGGAAATAAAAAAATAATGAATGGATTAAGTAAGCGAATTGAAATAAAAAAAGAAATATAAACAAATAATTAATGATAGCATATTGTTGTAATTATGAAAAGCGTTGGCCATATGTTCTTTGAATTAAGTTTGGATATATGTACTAGTTTGGTCAATATATGATTTATCATAAAAACAAGGAATCTAGCTAACAAAGCTAACAACTTCTTATAGAATAAGGTTTTTTTAAGGATTTGACAACTTTGAAACATTGCCTAGAATTTTGTGAGGTTTGAAGTAAGTTTTAATGTTCCTTTTGGTTGAGATCTTAAAAATATGATAATTGATTCCATGTAAGGGATGAGAGGGGTTGTTAGTATTTAGATGAAAACCAAAGTGGAATTCTCTATTGATCTATGAGATACAATAGCCATTGGCTTGGAGGGCATTAATGATGATAGATATTTCTTTGTTAAGGTGATGGGGAATGGAAATTTGAATTATTCTAGAAACAAGAGTTTTAAGAATAATAATTTTTTGAGTTAACTGGTGGGATTGAGTATGAAGTTATCTATTGTGATGAGGCTTTTCATGATAGACTTGGTGTAATCAATTCAAAAGAACTTAATTATTTTAGTTTAGAAAGTTTCCAAATTAAAAGAATGATTTATGTTTATGAACATAAACTAAGACTTTATCCCACAATACCAAGTCTAACTAATAAGAAAGAAAAAAAGAATGAAAGGTAAATGGGTAATGATAAGGAATAGATGATTTTTCAAATTAGCAAATAGACATAGAATTGCCACAGGGTCTTTACTCAATGAACTTGTGACATAAGGCTTGTGTTCATGGAATATTAAAGAATACCCCTAATTTCGATAGGTATTGATAAATACCTCCCAATATCCTTTTTTGAGTCCTCCCCTAATACATATTTCCTATAAAACAACTCATTATCTTAATATATACCCTTTTTATGCCCCTTTATACCCATAAAACCCTTGGCATCCTACAGTCAACCCCAAAACCTATAATATATTGACTTTATTTTTCACGATTTTAAAACCTCATTTATGATTGAACATGGAGATATTGATCATCAAGGTGAAGCCTTGGTGGCAATTTCCTAGGGCTCCCATGGAGGAAAGGGACCTAAGCCAAGTAGGATGCTAATTCATTTGAATGTCGAAACAAGAGAACATAAGGAATGTTGAAGAGGTAGGTGGTATATATTGGTTCAAGAAAATTGATTTCAACTTAAAGATTAAAGTGTAAATGAGTAATCCTTATAACAAATACTCTTGACTTAATATCCTCTCTAAAAGGATACAGTTTCTACTTCCCCACCTTAAAATCTTTTTCTTCCAAGTAAATCCAGACAAAACCCATTCAAATACTTCTACATGATCCATGGATGATAAATAGGGTAAACCATTAATTGTGATTATGGAGCCTAACCTTAAGGAGCCAAGAGAGTCAAACACATGGCCTCCTCAATTTCATGGAAGAGATCACACATCTAGCTTATGATCATTTGAGCTAACCCTTGGGCTTTTTACCCTTTGTAACTCTACTTTCTAAAATAATCCTATTTTTCTATTAATCACCCTTTAATTAATATAGAAAATGATATCACTACTTTGAAAGACATGGTGATATTCTTCTACCTATATATTTTAAAGATAGAGCTAGTAAGGCTCAATCCAATATTCTAATTGATAATTCTAATATAAATTGTGTACAATTTGAAGAGAAATTTATTATAATCCTTAAATGAAAAGTAATGCTTTTGGGATGGCAACGAGCTTTTGAGGATGTTCTTTTTCCATAACTTGATAATTTATAATGGGTTGGACTACTAGCCTACCTCTCATCTTATGATGTGCATTCATGGGAATGGTAGAAGTGTCATTGATTATATCATATCTTGCATTCCCATTTTGAATAAAATTGCTTGTAAATTGGTTGTGACATTGTTTATGAGCAAACCAAATAAATAGTTTATTTGTTTAAGGGGTCACTGGTATTGTAATACTCCCCTTAGGGTGTGGGATTCCACCATCATAATGGCATAACAAATGTCAATGTTGAGAAAAATAAGGATAAAGAAACATACTGCAATAACTTCCAAGTTATCATGGTAACTTTAAATACATATATGGTCAAGGAAACAATATGCATAATACTAGTAATTGAGTTATCTTGAACAATAAAAATGATTCCAGCTTTCTCAAATATTTATAGGGGTTGTTCAATTGTAATATGGAAAATGACAATTTTGACAATTATAAGAAAACTTCACTTCAGATTTCTATATGCATAGAGAAGTATTCTAAAAACTACCTATTAGAGGAAAATAATATCTTTTAAGCCCTTTGTATGATCCAAAATGTAACATTGCAAGGAGGGATATTAGAGATGCATCTTTAATGAGGTTAACATAGATAGTAAGAAAAATAGTATGTCTTTAACAAGAGATCTTGAGAAACTTCTAGATTTATGTAAAAGAGAACCTAAATTATTATGGGGTAATATCATCCCTACAAAACCTATAGAATTAGGTAGCATCAATGAAAATGATTGGGCCCCCTATCTTAACAAGTTGTATGTCACCCTCTAGTCTCTGAACACATGTAGAACAAAACTCCTCCTTACAATCAGAAATAGTAATGATAAAGATACTAAAAGTCACCAAGTTATGATTTTAATGCTTGAGATTTGGCTATATGTGCCTTATACCAAACATATTTTAATCAAGATGTTAAGTAAGGTTCCCTTTAAAAATGTATTAAAAGTTTATTTGTTATTATTTTTAAATACGGGTACCACAATGAGCCATCTAGTATTGTACAATCATGATTAGTCCCATTTTAGAAAAAAATTACATTTCTTGAAAGAAAAATTAAGCAATGCATTGATGATAATAATAAAAGGACTAAAGGACAAACTAGATTTAGGAATAAAAAAAGCTACAAGCAATCACCTTGCCACCCTTGGAGTTATTTCTATGTATTCTATATACACAAAAAACAACCTCATTTATTATTTTGTTGATTTTAGAAAAGATGTTGACATTGCCCTAGAACCAAGCTATGGAAAAGGATATTAAAAATTCACCCAACCCTCTTTATCTTCTTAGGGTTGTACTTAGCCTTTATTAAAAGGTTATTTCTAAGTTGAAGTATAATAATGAATGCTCAATGGACATTAATTGTAATATTTGTGTTAAGGAATAATGCTTCTTTCTCCTACCCATTTGACATCTATATTGACAAAATCAAACAATATTTAGAAGATGGCAGGTGTATTAGTATTAACATGGTTGGGCTTGTTATCATTTTTCTCTAGTATGTTGATGATACTATTCTTCATGCAAAATATATTGTTGATTTTCATGGAAAACTCACAATTTTGAAAAATTTATGAGTTCCCCATTAATATTGATAAACTAAGGTTATATTAACGACATGCAAAAGAAAAATTCTCCTCCAATTAGGTTATATGGTGATAACACCTGAAGGAGGTGCAATACTACAAATAATTAGGCATTGATTTCAATTTTTATTTATGTAACAACCCTTTTTTCTACCCCTCATATAAATATTACTATGTGAATTATTGATGTAAATAAATGTAAGAAAATATAAATATGGCTTAGATGGAGGAGTGGACATGGATGCATAGGTTTGATGAGAAGGATTTTCTTGTGCAAGTGATAGCCCAAAACCTAAGCCACTTCATTTATTTTCCCCATCCATCTCCTTGATGTATTAATGGTATACTCAGCAGGAAATGAAGTTGTGTAAGGGTAGTCATAAGTAAAGGATGAGGCCCATGATGTCCCTATTCTCGTGGGAATTGTTGGGAGAAAATCCAACATGAAAAAGAAAAGAAGTAGAATGAGAAAATGAGAATAAGAGAAAGCACAAGATCAATGGAGTAGAGCACCTAGAGGAGCGATGAAAGCACAACAAAAAAAAGAAGAGAAGAGTGGAGAAGATGTCTATGAGCCAATGCCCTATAATGGGACATTGTTCCCTATAAGTCAGTGTGGCCAGTGGTTTCTTATTGGTGTGTGATGAGCTAGTGAAGGCTTAGTGGAGTTAATGACTCATTTGGTGCTTGATGAGTAAGTTTATAAACCTATAAGTGCTTTCTAGAGAGTTGATAAACCACTTAGAGATTGTTAAATGAGATGATAAACCACCGGCCTTGTTGGAAGGTTGATAAACCACTTGGAAGGATGAGACACTCAAGTGCTTACTGAAAAGGGATGATAAACCACTTGGCAGGCTGAGACACTCAGGTGCTTGTTGAAAAGGGTCGATAAACCACTAAGTACTTGCCTTGGGGGCTAATAAACCACTTAGTGCTTGCCAAGTAAGCCGATAAACAACTTGAATAGTGGGCTTTAGACTCTTGTCATGCTTTCCTTGAAAATCCAATTGATAAACCACCCTTAGAGCGAGATCACTATCCTAGATTGAATAACACTTCACTAAGCCTTTTATGGATCCTCATGATTGAATTTAGAGAGGCAGAAGAGTCATTGTGGTGCTTACTGCATGAGGAACTTGATAAACTGCCTAGATAGTGCATTCCCTCTCTTTCGTAGTTGACTTGATATCAATGTGAAATTCCCTTGAGAAATTAACTCCTCAGACTATGAATTCAACTCGGGGGTGGTTAGCTACAAGAAATACTATAGTGCAGTTGGCCTATGGTTGGGTGGAGAGTTGAATTCCCTCCCTCAATCTCCATCCATTCAAGTTAATTTAAGTGTACTCACTCTTGTATATACTTGTGTTGCAGATGATTAATAATGTCTAATTTGTGATATGGAAGTACGTGGACTTGCACTAGCAATGGGGGGCATTAATATTACTAAATGCTAATGATGAATGCTTGCTTATATGTTCTAATGGTTATGTTGGTTTCATAGAACTCTATGTTGTTGTCATTGCTATAAGCTACATGAATGTTTAAATTTCATTATTTATTGATTTTATTCATAGTTGGAATATGAATTTGAGTTACTATGCATAGTTATTATGGACTGAAATGTTCAACATTTTGATATGAATGATATGATAGTTGTATATGATCTTAGTCAAATTGTTGATCAAGATTCTATGAATGAACGTAATAGCAGACTAGGATGGTTTGATTAACCAATGCATTTCCTTGCTAAGTTAGGAATGAGGTGTGAATTGGTGCTAAGGCCTTGTCCCTTTCTTATCTCTGAAAACTATTGTTTTCCATTGTTTAAAGGTACTTGACCTCCTTGCAGTAAATCGTTCATTATTAGTGGACTCTCAAACTTGGGTCCTTATGCCTTAAGTTTAGAGAGTTATAGTTTTGGTGGTCACCCCTTTGTCCATTTATTGGTTAAAGTGTGCACTTGATATGTTATGCAGGTTTGTGATCCCAGGCTCTTAGTCTAGATTGAATGGGGCATGGTCTAGAAGGATTTGGGATCGAGATGACATGTTCACAACTATGGGCTCTCTGTGTATATTAAATGGGGTGTAGTTTAGAAGGAGTTAGGATTTGGATGATGTGTGTGTGGCCTCGAGCTCTCCAAGAAGATTTGTATTGGAGTGTAGTCGAAAGGAGCCAGGACCGGTATGATGTATGCTTGGGTGGGACCCTCTTATGTTCCTAAATTCTATGAGTTATTAGATGGAACCATGGCTGGAATGACATGTGTGCAGCTCATAGCATACTTGTTCTCAAGTAATCTTGAAAAGGGATGTCGTTGGAAGATCTGTGGCTTAGGTGACATGTGGAAGGTATCGATAAGCTAGATGATGTCTACGTGGATGCCACATAGGGTATGTGAGAGGTGCAGGACCATCAAGGATGACATGGAAGACCCACGTGGGTCACCTGTGGGTGTCATGTGTCAGTTCTTTACTGACATGGCATTATCTAGTTGGTCAAACTTTGATTGGGCATAAATTTCAATCCAACAGTCAGATTGAGGTAAAAATTATATCGTCAGATCTCGATGAGCTAAATATGATGGTAATATTAGAAGTTGATTCTGTTAAATTTGGAATAAAATGATTTTTTGTAACCCCATCTTCATAATAGACCTTGGAGGTCGGGTTGATTAATAAGTAATACCTTCCAAAATCTGAGAATATTTAAAGGAGTGGGATTGAGCGTTACAATTAAAACAAAAACTATAGTGTTAAGATTAGAATAATCAATGGTTTTAAAGCTTACTACAATCTTGATATATATATATATATATATATATATATATATATATATATATATATATTAATATTATAGATTGGGTTAAGAAAAAACCCATATATTAACCCATATATATTAGAAGGAGACTTATGTATATTTTTAACATATGTTATTTTGTATTGTTGTGAAGTATGAACCTTTATTGAGTTAAATTGAGGAAATCTAAAATTGTTTTATTACCTAACACATTGCTCCACTCTTCTTATGGAAGTAGGATATACTTTTGTGGAATCTAAAACCATGACTATATATTTAATATAAGCTTAAATTACTCAAGTTTGGCAAAGCTATTATTGTTTATAGTTTAAGAAGTAGCCATCACATTCTAAAAAAAGAAAAAAAAGAAGTTGGGCTAGTGTTTTATTGGTTGAGCTTAACTAGTGGAACATAAAATAAAACAATAATATCAAATTTCCTTATAGATTTTAACACTAAACCTTGAAATGAGAATAAAAGCATTAATAAAAAAAATTACCATATTCATTTTTTTAAATCAAAATTAATATAATTGATAAACACTATTTCTTAAACCTTATGTGATTAAAAGGAAAAATAGTGTTATGTTTGAGTTTAATGCTCATAAACTCTATAGTAAAATTACTTGATAAACTAACTGGAAGACACAACAATAAACACATGCCATGTAAAACAAGCACAATAATGGACCTTGATATTAAAGTAATGTAACACTAAATACATACCATGTAAAACAAGCACAATAATGGACCTTGATATTAAAGTAATATAAAACATACCATGTAAAACAAACACAATAATGGACATTGATATTAAAGTAATGTAAAACATACCTCCTAAAACGAGCACAATAATTGACCTTGATATTAAAGTGAAAAGAATCTTGGAAAAAATAAAAAAATTGGTTCCATTATCAAATCTACATCAAAGTAAATCAAATTGAAATGACTAGATTGTGGTTGTAGAGTCCTAAACACTAACGCTACATCACACGTGTTACTTACTTGCTCATGCGCCAAACTCACACAACTATTTATATCCTAACAAATAAGCATGGTATTTTTAACAATGAATTATTAAAGTTGTAGTTTATATTTTTTTAATTTGGTAGGGATTTTTGTAAATTTAAGTAAAAATGGTTTAAATTTATAATTTTAGATGTTTTAGACATTTTTGATGGTGTTGAATTTATTTCCATTATCAAAAACACGATTCAAACATTTTAAATTTTTTTACCGAGAATCCAACAATTTTTAACCATCCAAACAATTCTTTTACTACGTTATGAAATGAAGTGTCAAAATCATAAATATCTAAAAACAAGTAACCAACTTTTTTATTATTATTGAAATGGAAATTTCCTTTCCTTCAATATGTATTTGAAAACTCAACCACAAAAAAAAAAAAAAAAAAAAAAAAAAAAAAAAAAAAAAAAAAACTAAACTAAACTAAGGTGTCCATTGGTTTGGGTTAATACTCATATTCAGAATCCAATTCGCTAAGGACTCTAGTCTAAACAGGGTCATAAATTTATGGAATCTCGATCATTGTATCCAAATCAAATTGTTGCTATTGTTGCGTCATTTGATTCTTGAGCCAATAGACTTGTACTTTGCTTCCGAATCAAATAAAAAAAAGGTTGTCGTTGAATCATTTAGTTGTTAAAATCAACCAAATATAATTTAAAAGTATGCGTCCAAATAAGATGGTTTCCTAAAAGTTTGCTTCCAAATAATTTGTTTTCCTAAAAGTTTGTTTCCAAATCAAATTGGTGTTGCTGTTGTATTATTCATTTATTGATTTAAAAAATATAAATTCGTTAAAGTTGGTTTGATTTATTAATTATTATTGAAATTAAAAAATGCATTTTAAAATAATTTTCAAATTATATAATGATAGTTTTATTTTGAAAATTAATAAAAATGATATAAATAATATGATGATAAAGTAACCTTTGAGGGTTAGTTTAATTGGTCAAGTGCTTGTTCTAAAAGCACCTTTCTTATTGAGAAGTCACTGTTTCAATTCTCTTGACACTAGTTCAATTGGTTAAGTGCTTGTTATAAAAACACCTTTCTTATTGAAAAGTCACTGGTTCAATTCTCTTGACACTCTCACGGTTAAGCTATGTGATTAAGTGATCCCTTTCAGTAGGTTTGCCTCTTACAAATATTTCCTGGATGATATTAAGTGATCCCTTTCAGTAGGTTTGCCTCTTACAAATATTTCCTGGATGATATTTCTTCTCTCCGTTATTTCGTGCACTGATCTATAATACTATCATATAATTAAATGTAAAAAAATGCATATATACTTTTTCTATTTCGTGGATGTAGCAGTATTTCGTAGATTGATCTATAATACTATCATATAATTAAATGTAATGCATATATACTTTTTCCTGGAAAAAAAAATGCATATATACTTTTTCGTGGATGTAGCCGTATCTGATCTTCGTTATTTCGTGGATGTAGGAGTTATACTGTCATATAATTTAATGTAAAAAAAATGCATATATACTTTTTAGTGGATGTAGGAGTAACTGATCTTCCTTATTTCGTGGATGTAGCAGTCACTGATCTTTGTTATTTGGTGGATGTAGAAGTCACTGATCTCCATGGATGTAGTAGCCACTGATCTCCGGGACCATGAACCACATAGAAAAAAAAAGATCATAAATAAAAAAATTTAAATTTAAATTGAAAATAATAATCAATAATATCATATAATTAAATGTAAAAAAATGCATATATATACTGTATTAATATTTCGTGGATGTAGCTCACTAATCTCTGGGGACCATGAACCACATAGAGGAAAAAACGATCATAAAATAAAAATTTTAAATTTAAATTGAAAATAATGATCAATACTATATATATAATTAAATGTAAAAAAAAAGCAAATATACTTTATAAATTTTTATTTAAAATGGCGTAGTCTAACTTATAGAAGAAATGGTTTTTTTTTCAAAAGCATTTTTCTAGTTAATTTTAATCAAAATCCGATAGAGATTTTTAGTTTAAGTTGTTTAATTTGTAAAATTCAAGCGCCATAAAAGTTTTTTATAACCATAAATCCATTTATGCATTTAAAAATGTATCTTAAACAACAAAAACTTACAATCTTGTTTGAGGTTGTATCATTAGATTTCAATAAAAAAACATTACGTCTATAAGTTAAACATCACCATTTATAATTATTATCATTGTAAAATAACTTTAATTACCAATTTATTAAAAAGCACAGACATATTTCTTATAAAGAATTTTCTTGGAAGTTAAAAACATTTCTATTGGAAAAGACCATGGATAATGGGTTTCACTAGTAACTAAGTTTATAAATGGCTTCCTAAATTTCTTGGGATGCTTCTCAAATTTGAGGACTTGTTTAATGATTGTAATGCTCGTGGAAAACCTGTGCGCTATTTTGTGAAACCAACGTTTCGGACTGGCTAGGTGAGTCCATCATCAGGGCAATGATCAGTGTATTTTGAGAAGAGAGTCGTGTGAATAATAGAGCTATAAATAGATCTTTGAAAGAGAAACTTAAAATTTTTATGATTTATCTTAGTCGGCTTTATTTAATAATTGATTAAATTACTTAATGATAAGTGTTATTATTATAATGTTTATTTAATTATTTAAATATTAGTTTTTTTTCCTCTTTATTATTTTAATTAATTATGTTTGATAAATTAATTTAAAAATAATTCTAATAATGAGTTTATTAATAAGATTTCCACTTTTATATGTCATGCTATTAGAATTGTGTTATTTAATTGCTTAGATGTACAATCTTAAAATTACTATAGTTTTTATTTATTTATTTAATTATGTCTACATTGTAATGAGATTTGTTAATTTAATAATCAATTATAGATGTTTATTATTTTTGTTAAATTGATTATGATTTATATTAATTTGTTTGTTCATTGATATATATTTTTAATATAATGATTTATGAAATTATTAACGTTATTTGTATGTAATTATTGATATTATTATTAATCTTATGGTTATTATAATGTTTTAATGTTTTGTAATTTTATTGTTTAAGCAAATATATTAATGTTAGTATTTAGTATTAGGATTAATATTTTATTATTTTATTGTTTTATTTTAATTGTAATTATGGATTTATTTAATTAATTTTATGATTAATGATTATTCATTTTCTTTAATGATTCCAAAGGAATAGTGGGGAGTGTACATTGAGATTTATTTTGATCAAAGTTAATTTATGGAATATGGGAATGAGGTGTCTGATATTATGGGAATGTTTAATGATATTAAATTTTGTAAGATAATTATGAAAAGTGTTGGCAATATGTTTTTTAAATTAAGTTTGGAAAGATGTACTAGTTTGACTAATATATGATTTATCATAAAAGTGAGGAATCTAGTTAACATTTTGAGATACAAGAGAGTATGGTTTAAGGATTTGACAACTTTGAAAATTTGTTTGAAGTAAGTTTTAATGTTTTTTTGGTTGAGAACTCAAAAATATGATAAGTGATTCCATGTGAGGGATGGGGTTGTTAGTTTTTAGATAAAAAGTAGAGTGGAATGCTTTGATGATTTATGACATACAATAGATATTGGTTTCAAGAGTGTTATTGAGGATGGATCTTTCTATGTTAAGGTCATGGGGAGTAGAAATCAAAATTATTCTGGAAACATGAGTTTTAAGAAAACAAAAAATTGAATTGGGCAGTGGTGGGATTGAGCATCGAGATATCTATTGGTATGAGCCTTCTTGTGATAGGCTTGGTATAATCAATTAAAAAAAATTAAACATTTTAATCTAACAAATTTCCAAATTAAAAGAATGATGTGTATTCATAATCTAACATAAACTAAGATTGTATTTGACAAGACCAAATCTAATTGATAAAAAGCTCAAAAAATAAAAATACAAATCAAGAAAGAAAGCAAAATAGGTAATAATAGGAAATAGAAGACTTTTCAAAGTAACAAATATACATAGAATTTCCATCGGGCGTTAACTTAATGAACTTGTGCCATAGCATGTGTATTCATGTAATATTAAATAATTTGCGTAATTTCACTAACTATTGATAAATATCTCCCAAAATCCTTTTCTAGAACCCTTCACCTAATACATCTTTCCAACAAAACAACTCCTCACTTTTAGTATATACCCTTTTCTATGACCATGAATACCTATAAACCCCCTGGTAGTCTACACCTCATCCCCAAAACCTACAATATATTGACTTTATTTTTCATAATTTTGAAACCTCATTTATGAATGAGCATGGTAAGATATTGTCATCAAGGTGAAGCCCTAGTGGGAATTGACTAGGGTTCCCGTGGAGGAAGGGGACCTAGGCCAAGTTGGATGTCAATTCATTTGATATTATATTGCCTTGTTGACATATGGAAACATGATGGATGTTGAAGGGATAGACCGTCTTTGTTGGTATAAGAGAAATAATATTAACTTAAAGATTAGAGTGTAAATCAATAATCCTTATAACCAAAACAATTGACTTAATATTCTCTCTAAAATAATACAATTTCTACTCTTCCCTCCTTAAACCTTTTTCCTTTTGGCAAGAAAACTTGACAAAATGCTTTCTAGTACTTCCCCATGATCCATGGGTGGTAAATAGATAAACTATTAGTTGTGATTATGGAGATTAATCTTAAGGGGATCAAGACATTCAAGCTCATGACCTCCCCAATTTTAGAAAAGAGATCACACATTTGGATTATGATCACTTGAGTTAACCCTTGAGAAATTTGTTTTCCGAATTTTATTATTATTTTTAAAAATTCAGTTGCTCATTACTTGAAAAAGACATTAAAAAAAAGTTTCTTTGTGCTAGTCTACCCAAAAAAATCATAACATTAGCACAAGTTTAAAATCTTGAAATTACATTTTCACACTTAACTAAGTCATCCGACCATCCCACAGACAGAGTGAAAACTTTCCACAAGTTTACAAAGATAATGAGGGACAACATGCATGTAGGCTCTACCTTTTAAAGCAAAAATTTGGATAGTAGAGAGTACTCAGATATTCCAAGAACACATTTGGATGTAAAGGTCCGCCAAGAATAAGGCGTAGTCTACCCGGAACCATGCATTCCAGGTGACTTGAAAGAAGTAACCTAAGCATGAGAAATTGAACATAAGCATGACCAACTTGAGCACAAGCAACACGACCGACCCAAGCATGAGCAACATGGCCAACATGAGCACTAACAATTAAGCCACTAGCAAAAACATAAGCCACGAGCTGGGCACCATGAATCACGAACCACTCACACTGGAGCTGGGAGCCACTAGAGGTCACCAACCAGAGACCATGAACCACCACCCTACCTAGTGAGACTCTGAGTGTCTGTCGAGAGACTCTGAATCACCACACTTCCTTGTGTTATTCCAATTTGAGTGATGCTTGTACAGAGAAAATGGATGATTCTGGAACGAGATGATGGACTCTTTAAATTCCACAATCACAGGACTTTGGAGCGCCTCATAACTATTTGCAGTAAAGCTTGGCCAGAGCCAAAAACCCTAACACAGGTAGGAAGAGGACCTATTAGAGCAATCTACGAATTGAGATTCTACAAGGGAGGTAGTTTGATAAACGAATTATCAGCTTGAAGTGAGCCAACCACCCTGAGCCCCAAAGAAGCCAAGTGAATTTTGGCGGAGAGAGAGGACCCAACGACAAGTTCAACACAACCCAAATTATCAAGGTTTGAGATAACCAATAAATACCCATTGTAAGGTTGACATGGGGATGCATGTAAGCAATGAAATGACTGACATAGCTACCCGATAACTGCATGTCTAGACACAAAAAAATATTGGCAGTACCGATTTCTGAATACAAAGGCATATCTAAGGGAGAGCTCCACCTCCGCGTGATGTTGGGAGGACTTCCAAATCATAATTCACTTTCATCATTAATATACAAGGCACATGGTACAACCTCCTTTGGATTGTAAATTCTCGTCTGACCTAAGAATTTAACAAATTGTATGCTAGCTTGGATGAGAACGTTTGGCATGCTAGGTGGCCTGTGATTCTGGATTGTGCCATCATGGTTGGAAATATTGTTGTGATTATCACTCACGATGGGGGACCCAATTTTTCTATTGATTACTATTTTATTAACATAAAAAATGATGTCACTACTTTGAAAGTTAAGGTGATATTCTTCTCCTTCGAGGTTTTAAATCTAGAACCAATAAGGCTTTATCCAATATTGTAATGGATAATTCTAATATAAACCCTTTATGAAATGAAGAACATTTTAGTCTAATCCTTAAATGCTAAAGTAGTTTTTTGGGGATAGAAACGAGCTTTTGAGGATGTCCTTTTTCCATGAATTAATCATTTATAATCGGTTAGATGAGTAGCCTATCTGTAATCAATGGTAGATCTCCTGGGAAAAGACAAAATGGTAGAAGACTAGCTTTCTTTGATATCAACAAATGTATTGAAAAAGCCTGCAAAAGTTCAAAGTATTATAGAGATCCATCCATTTTTGATACCGCTTGTTCCAGTTCCACTTCATGTAAACATATTTATTTTTTTGAGTTTGCTCAAATAGTTAACTTCAATCCTTTAGTAGTTACTTATCCAGAATGCAAAGCTGCTGTAAATTTATGTATGCTTGCTGAATCTGTCATACCTGTAAACTATCATCCCAGAACAGGAGAAGCTCCTCCCTCCACTTCAGTAAATCCATGCCCAAACCCAAAATGTTCAGACATACCATTTCCACATGAGCCAGAGTCTGACCATGTTCTGATGATGCATGAGATTATTACTCTTGAAGGTGAGGATCCCAGATTGATAGAAATGTTCAGTGTTATGAGACCCGCCAAACCCACATATGGTTTAGGCTATCTTGAGCAAGCCAAAGGCTTAATTCTTGCATGTAGATTTTGTCCTGTTCCAGATGACTGCAAAAAGCTTGCAGTCATGGAAATGCATAAATTCTTTACTCTCATGACTGGTTGCCTAAAATCAGAAGTAAATTCCTAGTGGACGAAAGTTATGATAAATTGGGACTTATTCACAAATCCAGAAGCAGAACAGTTTGGCGAAAGCTATTCTATTAAACAGAAGAAGAAACTAGCTGAAGATTGGAAACATTATATGGAAGTTACGAATTCATGGATTTCCTTTTATGAATGGAAGAAAAATGTTTCCACTGAGAATGTGTTAACTGGTTCATCTTCTTCTTCAGTTAATAAACATGCTTGGACAAGTTTGGATGACAGCAAAATAGAGACCCCATCTACTTTTCCTCCATACAGATGAATTATCATTGGAGAAAATCAAAATGCAGCCAAGGCGATTCCTTTGCTACAAAAGGATGATAATGCTTTAGGCATAGATGGGAGAATCTAGAAAGCCAGTGAACAAAAAAACCAGACCAATACAGCCATTAATGGCCTAGAGATCAATTCAACAAAAGCAACAGAAATAAAGGAACAGTTTGATACTGTTCAAGTTTCAACAAATGAGGTTAATAGAAACCTCAATGATGTACAGTATACTTCATCTGAAGAATCTTTGACAAAGATAGAGGAAGTAGAAGACAAAATAGTAGATCATCTTGATACTACTAAAAATCTTATATCTGGTTTGACTGAAAGAGTTGACAAGATAAGTCTGGCAAAAACAGACAAACCAGTTCCTACTTCTTTTTTGTATAAGAGAAATATAAAGATTCAGGATCCTGTTAAGCCTATCTATAGGTTCTCGACATTGTTCCCTAAGGAAGTAGCCACATCTTCTGAAGAAAACCAGAGGCTACAGAGAAAGTCACCATTGCATCCTTGTTCAAGGATGAAGAAGAAGAAAAGAAAGATCCTGATTCTCAGATCTTTACTATATATGAACCACTTGAGAGTAGGTTCAACAAATATCCTGCACCTAATCTAGAAGGCAAAGGCAAGCTTCTAGAAGCTCACACTTTCTTCCCTGAATCTCATAGGGAATGGAACATCGATAATCTAAGCGTTGGCCAGATTAGACAGTTGATAGACATGAGGTTCATTGAATATAAACTCATGTGTCTTAGAGGGAAAAGTGAGATTGAAGCTTGCAAGACTATCATCCAGTGTTTCATAGGGACACTACTCAGGTGGTGGGAGACAGAATCATCTCCAAAGTTGCTAGCAAAAATGGAAGCAGAAGTGCTTAAAGATGAAGCTGGAGATGTCATACATAATTCAAATGGTACAACCATAAGTAACATGATAGGTTCTCTGACATCTATGATTCTTGAAAACTGGTGTGGCAGTGAAATCGAAATAGCAGATAAGAATGAAGTCATTCTTATGAACTTGAAATGCCACAAGATGTCATAGTACGAAGACTTTCATAGAGACTGGATGCAGAGAATCTATGAGGTAAAAGATTCCAAAAATCTGTTATGGAAATAGGTTTATCTTGCTGCACTCCCATCCAGGTTTGTGGATTATATTAGATTGCAAGAAGTCTTCCAGTCGCCATTTGAGTCCTATACTTGGGGTGAGATTTATGCTCACATCACAAAGACTCTAGTGAGTTTATGCTCAAGCTCCAAAGTGAACAAATCTATGGAGAAAAGCAAAGAAAAGAGCCAAAAAAGAATATAAGCAGAAATTCAAAAGCTACAAAGATCGAAGGAAGAATCCTTAGCGATCTAAAGGCCACTCCTTCAAAGACAGAAAAGGCTATTACAGGTATGTCCCCAAGACGCATTATTACAAACCTTCTAACATTCATCTCCATAGTTCTAAGCAGGAGAAATGGAACAACCTTACTTGTTGGCTGTGTGGAAAAAGTTGACACACATCTTCAAAATGTGTAGAAGGAGAAGAGTCTAAACAGAACAGATGCAAGAAGTCTCAAGCCTTTATTCAAAAAGGGAAAAATGTCAAACAAGAAGGACAGGGATCTATACAATGCATGAAATGTGGTTCCTGCTCTCACAAGACAGAACGCTGCCAGAATGTTGTAATCAGAGACCAACTTCAGTAGCACCAATTTGAAGAATCATCATTTGATTCCTTTAGTGCTTCATCTCATGAAGACCTACAAGCACACATACAACAATGCTCAGACTTAGAAGCTACATCCTGTTCTTGCCCAAGATCTGAAGAATGTGCTTGCCTGATAAATTATGATTATGATTCAGAATCTATAGTGACTCTAGTTCTGAAGAAATAAACTTTCGATCTCAGAAAGAAAAGATCTTAATGGCCACTACAGAAGAAGATGAGATAAAAATATTATCTCAAATATATGCAATGGAAAATGGTTATATGAACAATCGATTAATAGAAGCATTCATGGATCAACTCCGATCCAGTTCTTCCAGAAGCTCAGGTAAGAAGCCACTCTTTGTTGATGCTTCTTTTGAACGAAATACTAGATATTTTCAGAAACATCAAGAAAAACCAGACAAGGTGCATTCACTCACCTTGGGGGAAGTGAGTAGATAGATTCACAGTATCGAAACTGAAATCTCTGCTCTAAGATCTCAGATTACAGAAATAAGGAAAGGAAAGCAAGTGGAGGAAAAAGAAGAAGAAGAAGGTGCTCATCCATGGAACACCACACAATACACCAGCAATCCAAACCTTGAAGTTGTTGAAGGTGTAAAAGATTCTGTCTATGGATTTAAAGAAATGAGACTCCTAAACATCTCCTGTCAGCAACACCATGTCAAGGTGAACATCTGCATCAAAGGAGAAATGTTTGAACTTACAACACTCCTCGATTCAGGAGCTGATGTAAACATCCTCAATAAGAAAATCACACCAGCCAAATATTGGGTCTCTGCAAAAAAGGATGTAGTGGGATTGGGCAATAAAATGCTCAAATATGAAGTGCCTAAGGCATTTGTCTGTTTTGAACACCATTGCATCAATCTGAAATTTGCAGTTGCAGATATCCCAGTTGACTGCATTTTAGGAAATATCTTCCTAGTAGCTGTTGAGCTACATGGGTCAGCAAAATTGAAAGGTAATAAAGCTGGATATTTTATATCTGTCCCTACTTCAAAAGGAACGAAAAAAAGGATCGAGTTTCCATACATCTCGAATCCTCGAGTCTTTACAATGGTCTAGACTATCCAAGACCTTAACAAAGCAGAAGCCAGATTGTCAGATCTAAAAGATTTGAAATCTACACTCAGAATTGAACACTAGCTTAAAGATCCTTAGGTAAAAAGAAAGATTGAGGACTTGAGGAAGCAAATTGAAGAAGAATGTTTCTCAGAAGAGCCAAATGCATTATGGCACAGAAAGCAGCATACAGTGGAACTCCCATATATTAAAGAAGAATACACAGGGAGACCTTGTAAAAGCAAAGCTATTCCTATGAATAAGGAATATAGAGATCTCTGTGAAAAAGAGATCAGACAACTCCTAGATAGGAAGCTCATCAGAGAATCTGACAGTCCCTGGAACTGTTATGGATTCTATGTTAACAAAAGAGCCAAACAAATCAGAGGTATTCCAAGACTGGTAATAAATTTCAAACCTTTGAATTATGTCCTTGCAGATGATACCTATCCTATTCCTCATAAAGGAGATTTGATAAGTAGGATAGCAGGAGCTAAAGTTTTTTCTAAGTTTGGTTTGAAAGCAGGATTTTGGCAAGTTGCTATTGCGGAGAAAGACAAGTTCAAAACTGCTTTTAGTATTCTAGCAGGCCACTACGGGTGGAATGTTATGCCTTTTGGATTGAAAAATGCCCCATCCATATTCCAGAAGGAAATGGACAAGATCTTCAAGCCATACTTTGATTAGCTTATAGTGTACATAGATGATGTTCTGATCTTTTCCAAGAACATTCGGGATCATTTTAAGCATGTGGATACTTTCAAGCAACCAGTCAAGCATAATGGTCTCGTTCTAAGTAAAAAGAAGATAGAAGTCTTTCAAAATACTATCAAGTTTCTTTGCCACAATATCTTCAATGGCCAAATCTCAATACATAAGCATGCGTTGGAGTTTGCGGAAAAGTTTCCTGATGTGATTACAGACAAGAATCAGCTGCAACGATTCTTAGGATGTCTGAATTATGTCAGTAATTTCTATCAAGATTGTGCTACCGACAGAAGTGTGTTGAATAAGAGACTTAAGAAAAATCCACCAGAATGGACAGAAGTCCGTACTAAGGCTGTTCAGAATATTAAAGCTAAGGTAAAGTCTCTTCCTATATTATATGTAGCAGATGATAATGCATCCAAAATTGTCGAAACAGATGCTAGTAATACGGATGGGGAGGAATCCTCAAATAGAGAAATGGCGACACTGAACAAATTGTTCAGTATGCATTTGGGACTTGGAATGCAGCTGAGCAGAATTATTCCACCATTAAAAAGGAAGTTAAAGCTGCGTGGAACTCCATCAGTAAATTTGATGTCTATCTAATAAACAAACAATTCTTCATCAGAACTGATGCTTCAGCTCTTCAGAAAGTTTTAACTAAAGACATCAAAAAGCCAGGCGAGGCCAAATTTTCGAGATGGCAAGCACTCTTTGAAAACTTCGATTTCCAAGTTTATAAAGGCATCGGAAAATTATCTTCTAGATTTCCTCAGCAGAGGGTACATCCAGTCTCAAGACCACATTATGGTCATTGTAACAGAATGGGACCAGTATCAAAAGCAAGAGGTCCTATGCACTATCCCAGACAATCAGCGTTGGGAAGAATACAAGAAAAACTGGAAGCCTACATGGCAACTAAGGAATACAAAAGTACTAGATGCTAATCTTCAAGCACATAATGACATCCAACATCTTGTACCTGAAAGAAAAATGTGTCCAAAAGGAAGCAAATGGATACATGATATGATTTATGAAAAAGCAAAAAGGGAAGCCAGATTTGTAGAAGTAGCTTTGTAACAAGATTTTCATGACATATCTAGCATATGGTATCATGGAGGTTCTCGTAGTGGAACATATGAGAAATATTTCTATATCCATCACACCAAAAACCTGACATGGTCTTGGCCTACTCACAATGCTGCTATATGGCCAAAATAAGATCCTAAAATTATTTTCCCTGACACAGTTTATGATTTTGCAGGATATAAACAACTGTGGTGGGATTTTCTTAATGTTGATGATAAAGAAGAAACCCACTATACTAAATTAAAATTTAGTACAATGGGTACTTTTCAAAGAAACCAACAATGTGACTGGTTCCAAGAATGGTGGCGTAACTATGGAGTTAAGAGGATGGCAATGGACCTAGTCTACCATGAGTCATATTGCAGAAATCATTGTGACATATGTTTCGAGCATAATATTGGAGAATGATTTCACACCATTTATAAAACTGTTAAAGAAATGACAGTTGGAGAATGGTCACCCTTTTATGATGTTAATCATTCTCTCAAAGAATACATGAGTGGTCATTATGAATGGTTGGTTTTAACCAAAGTAAAGCATCAAATTGTTCTGGGAAAACCAATGATAGTCCGGAGGATTTTTACTAAAGCCTGGGACGAATTATTGTACAAAAAGTATAGATTCCCCGAGATCACTGTATTCTGATAATTCTCATGGGCTTATCCATTAAAAAGCATCCATTAGTGTAATAATGTTGTCCAGTCACAAGGACTTAATTGTGGTCAGCTTTCTCGTGGGCTTTGCTGTACAAAAGCATCCACTATCTAAACAGTTAACCCACTAGAAAAATAAGTGGAGATAGCATATCTTCCCGTAGGATTTACTTTTCCGGACGAGAATCTTTGTGCGGATGTCACTTTGGTGTTACCTGAAAACAATGATTCCTTCCACCTGTCCGATTCTCTATAGGAATGTTTGTCCGCTCTCATTTGCTATATAATGAGGGTAAGGCTCATTCCCGAGGCATTGCATTTTGGAGAGTCTTAGAGTCTTAGAGAGTCTTAGAGATCTGAAAAGCCTGCGTATCAGTGTGCTTGGAACTGGTAAGAACCTAAAGTGGCTAGATCTTTTAGCAGTAAGTCGAGTCTGTATATTCTGAGGCAGAGTTTATCCGTTGCCAGGCAGACTTTGTTATTGCTTGTTCCTCTGTGAATGGCATAAAGTCCGATAAATGCAACGATAGTCAATCTCTGATAAGGAACTCTCTATGTCATATCTCTCAGTCATATGTAATCTGGATCCATTTTGAGTAATAATATCAGTATACATTTCCGTATTTGAATACCTGTGCACATTTATCATTGCCTGTTGTGGTAGTGGTTGTCTTGCAATCTTCATTCGAAGTTCACAGGAAGTTCATTAGGGTTTCGCCAAAGGATCGAAGGGACGCCATACCATTGTTAGGCGAGGTAGCCGTTTGTTGGGGTCGCAGAGCATGAAAGATCTGGGTAGGTTTGCACTAAGTTCACCACTGGTTCACTAGGAGTTGTTTTGCAAAGATAGACGAAGAGATGTAGCAAGGCCAAGAGTCAAAGCAAGCTTGTGGCAGAAGCCCCTATTGGATCCAAAAGCTTTATAGGCCGAGGCTAAGAGATTGAAAACAAAATATCTACATTTGGGATGCATTAGAATTGGGATCAACCCTAATATAAACCCTTTATGAAATGAAGAACATTTTAGTCTAATCCTTAAATGGTAAAGTAGTTTTTTGGGGATAGAAACGAGCTTTTGAGGATGTCCATTTTCCATGAATTGATCATTTATAATCAGTTAGATGAGTAGTCTCCGTCTCACCTTATGACATCTCCAGTCTATTCCCCTATTGGATCCGAAATCTTTACAGGCCAAGGCTAAGAGATTGAAAACAAAATATCTGCATTTGGGATGTATTAGAATTGGGATCAACTCTTTGACTCATCAAGGGTTAAATACTTTTGTGTTGGCCATAGTCCGTGATATTACCCACAATAAGTATACTGATTCTTTGATCAGTGGTATAGTTGCCCCTCTGTCACATGGCCCTGTGTACTTTGACTGTTATCCTAATTTTTCAGTTTATGTCTTCGATGAAACAATCGATCAGATCTTGCAGTTATAGATCCAAACCTCAGGGGTTTGACATGCATCAAAAAAGACATAACATAGCCATAAAATCTAGAGGTTGCTTTTGGCATACTAATACCTTATGGCCAACCATACGACATACCCCCAGTCATGATGCTAAATCAAGTGTTGTTGTTCTTACAAATTCAAAGAATCAAAAGATAGAACATCAAACTATAAGATGGGAAGACCTCACTTTTCCCAAACGCTGGGTAGTCAATAATCCCAAGCCCCCTGTTCCAAAAAGAATAACCTCTGTTGAAATCAAAGAAAGCCAGTCTTCTGCCATTTTTTCTTTTCCCAGAAGATCTACCATTGATTACAGAGGTATTGAAAAAACCTGCAAAAGTTCAAAGTATTATAGAGATCCATCCATTGTTGATACCACTTGTTCCAGTTCCACTTCATGTAAACATATTTTTGTTTTTGAGTTTTCTCAAATAGTTAACTTCAATCCTTTAGAAGTTACTTGTCCAGAATGCAAAGCTGATGTAAATTTATGTATGCTTGCCGAATCTGTCATACATATAAACCATCATCCCAGAACGAGAGAAGCTCCTCCTTCCACTTTAGTAAATCCATGCCCAAACCCAAAATGTTCAGACATACCCTTTCCACATGAGCCAGAGTCTGACCATGTTCTGATGATGCATGAGATTATTACTCTTGAAGGTGAGGATCCCAGATTGACAGAAATGTTCAGTGTTATGAGACCCGCCAAACCCACATATGGTTTAGGCTATCTTAAGCAAGCCAAAGGCTTAATTCCTGCATGTAGATTTGGTCCTATTCCAGATGACTGCAAAAAGCCTACAGTCATGGAAATGCATAAATTCTTTACTCTCATGATTGGTTGCCTAAAATCAGAAGTAAGTTCCTATTGGATGAAAGCCATGCTGAATTGGGACTTATTCAGAAATCTAGAAGCATAATAGTTTGGCCAAAGCTATTCTATAAAATAGAAGAAGAAACTAGTTGAAGATTGGAAACATTATATGGAAGTTACAAATTCATGGATTTCCTTTTATGAATGGAAGAAAAATGTTTCCCCTGAGGATGTATTAACTAGTTCATCTTATTCTTCAGTTAATAAACATACTTGGACAACTTTGGATGGCAGCAGAATAGAGACCCCATCTACTTTTCCTCCATACAAAGGAATTATCATTGGAGAAAATCAAAATGCAGCCAAGGCGATTCCTTTGGTACAAAAGGATGATAATGCTTTAGGCATAGATGGGAGAATCCAAAAAGCCAGTGAAAAAATAAATCGGACCAATACAACCATTAAAGGCCTAGAGATCAATTCAACAAAAGTAGCAGAAATAAAGGAACAGTTTGATACTGTTCAATTTTCAATAAATGAGGTTAATAGAAACCTCAATGATGTACAATATACTTCATCTGAAGAATCTTTGATAAAGATAGAGGAATTAGAAGACAGAATAGTAGATCATCTTGATACTACTAAAAATCTTATATCTGGTTTGACTGAAAGAGATGACAAGATAAGTCTGGAAAAAATAGACAAGCCAGTTCCTACTTCTTTTTTGTATAAGAGAAATATAAAGATTCACGATCTTGTTAAGCCTATCAATAGGTTCTCGGCATTGTTCCCTAAGGAAGTAGCCACATCTTCTGAAGAAAAACCAGAGGCTACAGAGAAAGTCACCATTGCATCCTTATTCAAGGATGAAGAAGAAGAAGAGAAAGATCCTGATTCTCAGATCTTTGCTATATATGAACAACTTGAGAGTAGGTTCAACAAATACCCTGCACCTGATCTAGAAGGCAAAGGCAAGCTTCAAGAAGCTCACACTTTCTTCCCTGAATGACATAGGGAATGGAACATCGATAATCTATGCGTTGGCCAGATTAGACAGTTGATAGACATGATGTTCACAGAATATAAACTCATGTGTCTTAGAGGGAAAAGTGAGATTGAAGCTTGCAAGACTATCATCCAGTGTTTCAAAGGGACATTGATCAGGTGGTGGGAGATAGAATCATCTCCAAAGTTGCTAGCAAAAATGGAAGCAAAAGTGCTTAAATATGAAGCTAGATATGTCATACATAATTCAAATGGTACAACCATAAGTAACATGATAGGTTCTCTGACATCTATGATTCTTGAACACTGGTGTGGTAGTGAAACCGAAATAGTAGATAAGAATGAAGTCGTTCTTATGAACTTGAAATGCCACAAGATGTCACAGTACGAAGACTTTCATAAAGACTGGATGCAGAGAATCTATGAGGTAAAAGATTCCAAAAATCTGTTATGGAAATAAGTTTATCTTGCTGCACCCCCATTTGGGTTTGTGGATTATATTAGATTGCATGATGTCTTCCAATTGCCATTTGAGTCCTATACTTGGGGTGAGATTTATGCTTACATCACAAAGACTCTGGTGATTTTATGCACAAGCTCCAAAGTGAACAAATTTCTGGAGAAACTTTCAAAGCTACCAGATAAAAATTCCATCTGTAGTAGATATGGACTTACAGCTGATGACCCATTGGTCAAGCGGAGGAAAGAAAAGAAAAGAGCCAAAAAAGAATATAAGTAGAAATTCAAAAGCTACAAATATTGAAGGAAGAATCCTCAGCGATCTAAAGGCCACTCCTCCAAAGCCAAAAAAGGCTATTACAGGTATGTCCCCAGGACGCATTATTACAGCCATTCTGACATTCATCTCCATACTTCTAAGCAGGAGAAATGGAACAACCTTACTTGTTGGCTGTGTGAAAAGACTGGACACATATCTTCAAAATGTCCAAAAGGAGAAGAGTCTAAACAGAACAGAGGCAAGAAGTCTCAAGCCTTTATTCAAAAAGGGAAAAATGTCAAACAAGAAGTACATGCATCTATACAATGCATGAAATGCGGTTCCCGCTCTCACAAGACAGAACACTGCCAGAATGTTGTTATCAGAGACCAACTTAAACAACACCAATTTGAAGAATCATCATTTGATTCCTTTAGCTCTTCATCTCATGAAAACGTACAATCACACATACAACAATGCTTAGACTCAGAAGCTACATCTTGTTCTTGCCCAAGATTTGAAGAGTTTGCTTATCAGATAAATTATGATTTTGATTCAAAATCATACAATGACTCCAGTTCTGAAGAAATAAACTTGAAATCTCAGAAAGAAAAGATCTTAATGGTTGCTACAGAAGAAGATGAGATAAAAATCTTATCTCAAATCTGTGCAATGGAAAATGGTGATATGAAGAATCGGTTAACATAAGCATTCATGGATCAACTCTAGTCTAGTTCTTCCAGAAGCTCAGATAAGAAGCCACTCTTTGTTGATGCTTCTTTCGAACGAAATACTAGATCTTTTCAGAAACATCAAGAAAAACCAGCCAAGGAGCATTCACTCACCTTGGGGGAAGTGAGTAGAGAGATTCACAGTACCAAAATTAAAATCTCTACTCTAAGATCTCAGATTGCAGAAATAAGGAAAGGAAAGCAGGTGGAGGAAAAAGAAGAAGAAGAAGGTGCTCATCCATGGAACACCACACAATACACCAGCAATCCAAACCTTGAAGTTGTTGAAGGTGTCAAACCTTTTGCCTATGGATTTAAAGAAATGAGACTCTTGGCCATCTCTTATCAACAACACCATGTCAAGGTGAACATCTGCATCAAAGGAGAAATGTTTGAACTTACATCACTCCTCGATTCGGGAGCTGATGTAAACATCCTCGATAAGAAAATCACACCATCCAAATATTGGGTCTCTGCATAAAGGGATGTAGTGGGATTGGGCAATAAAATGCTCAAATATGAGTTGCCTAAGGCATATATCTGTTTTGAACACCACTACATCAATATGAAATTTGCAGCTGCAGATATCCCAGTTGACTACATTTTAGGAAATATCTTCCTAGCAGCTGTTGAGCCACATGGGTCAACAAGATTGAAAGGTAATAAAGCTGGATATTTTATATTTGTCCCTACTTCAAAAGGAACTACGAAAAGGATTGAGTTTCCATATATCTCAAATCCTCGATTTTCTACAATGGTCCAGACTATCCAAGACCTAAACAAAGTAGAAGCCAGATTGTCAGATCTAAAATATTTGAAATCTACACTCAGAATTGAAGACCAGCTTAAAGATCCTCAGGTAAAAAGAAAGATTGCGGACTTGAGGAAGAAAATTGAAGAAGAATGCTGCTCAGAAGAGCCAAATGCATTTTGGCACAGAAAGCAACATACAGTGGAAATCCCATACAAAGAAGTATACACAGGGAGACCTTGTAAAAGCAGAGCTATTCGTATGAATAAGGAATACAAAGATCTCTGTGAAAAGAGATCATACAACTCCTAAACACGAAGCTCATTAGAGAATCTGACAGTCCTTGGAACTGTTATGAATTCTATGTTAAAAAAAGAGTCGAACAAATAAGGGGTATTCCAAGACTGGTAATAAATTTCAAACCTCTGAATTTTGTCCTTGCAGATGATACCTATCCTATTCCTCATAAAGGAGATTTGATAAGTAGGATAGTAGGAGCTAAAGTTTTTTCTAAGTTTGATTTGAAAGCAAGATTCTGGCAAGTTGCTATTGTAGAGAAAGACAAGTTCAAAACTACTTTCAGTATTCTAGCAGGCCACTACGAGTGGAACGTTATGCCTTTTGGATTGAAAAATGCCCCATCCAAATTCTAGAAGGTAATGTACAAGATCTTCAAGCCATACTTTGATTGGCTTATAGTATACATAGATGATGTTCTGATCTTTTCCAAGAAATCCAAGATCATTTTAAGCATGTGCATACTTTCAAGCAACTAGTCAAGCATAATAGTCTTGTTCTAAGTAAAAAGAAGATAGAAGTCTTTCAGACTACTATCAAGTTTCTTGGCCACACTATCTTCAATGGCCAAATCTCACTACAGAAGCATGCGCTAGATTTTGCGGACAAGTTTCCTGATGTGATTACAGACAATAATCAACTGCAGTGATTCTTAGGATGTCTGAATTATGTCAGTAATTTCTATCAAGATTGTGCTACCGACAGAAGTGCGTTGAATAAGAGACTTAAGAAAAATCCACCAGAATGGACAGAAGTCCATATTAAGGCTGTTGAGAATATTAAAGCCAAGGTAAAGTCTCTTCCTATATTATATGTAGCAGATGATAATGCATCCAAAATTTTGATGCTAGTAATATCAGATGGGGAGGAATCCTCAAACAGAGAAATGGCGACACTGAACAAATTGTTCAGTATGCATCTGGGACTTGGAATGCAGCTGAGCATAATTATTCCACCATTAAAAAGGAAGTTAAAGCTGCATGGAACTGCATCAGTAAATTTGATGTCTATCTAATAAACAAACAATTCTTGCTCAGAACTGATGCTTCAACTCTTCAGAAAGTTTTAACTAAAGACATAAAAAAGCCAGGCGAGGCCAAATTTGCCAGATGGCAAGCACTCTTTGCAAACTTCGATTTCCAAGTTGAACATATAAAGGGATCGGAAAATTATCTTCTAGATTTCCTCAGCAGAGAGTACATCCAGCCTCAAGACCACATTATGGTCATTGTAACATAATGGGACCAGAATCAAAAGCAAGAGGTACTACGCACTATACCAAACAATCAGGACTGGGAAGAATACAAGAAAAACTGGAAGCCTACATGGCAACTAAGGAATACAAAAGCACATACTGACATCCAAAATCTTGTACCAGCTAAAAGAAAAGTGTATCCAAAAGGAAGCAAATGGATACATGATATGATTTATGAAAAAGCAAAAAGGGAAGCTAGATTTGCAAAAGTAGCTCTGCAACAAGATTTTCATGACATATCTGGCATATGGGATCATGGAGGTGCTCACAGTGGAATATATGAGAAATATTTTTGCATCCATTGCACCAGAAACCTGTCATGGTCTTGGCCTACTCACAATGCTGCTATATGGCCAAAAGGAGATCCTAAAATTATTTTCCCTAACACAGTTTATGATTTTGCAGGATATAAACAACTGTGTTGGGATTTTCTTAATGTTGATGATAAAGAAGAAACCCACTATACTAAATTAAAATTTAGTATAACATGTACTTTTCAAAGAAACCAACAATGTGACTAGTTCCAAGAATGTCGGCGTGACTATGGAGTTAATAGGACGACAATGGACTCAGTCTACCATGAGTCATATTGCATAAATCATTGTGACATATGTTTCGAGCATAATATTGGAGAATGCTTTCACACCATTTATAAAATTGTTAAAGAAATGACAGTTGGAGAATGGTCACCCTTTTATGATGTTAATCATTCTCTCAAAGAATACATGAATGGTTGGTTTTAATCAAAGTAAAGCATCAAATTGTTGTGGGAAAACCAATTATAGTCTGGAGGATTTTTACTAAAGCCTGGGACAAATTATTGTACAAAAAGTATAGATTCCCCAAGATCACTGTATTTTGATGGTTCTCATGGGCTTATCCATTAAAAAGCATCCATTAGTGTAATAATGTTGTCCAGTCACAAGGACTTAATTGTGGCCAACTTTCTAGTGGGCTTTGTTGTACAAAAGCATCCCCTATGTAAACAATAGACCCACTAGAAAAATAAGTGGAGATAGCATATCTTCCTGTAGGATTTACTTTTATGAATGAGAATATTTGTGTGGATGTCACTTTGGTGTTACCCGAAAGCAATGATTCCTATCACTTGTCCGCTACTCTACAGGAATGTTTGTCCGCTCTCATTTGCTATATAATGAGGGTAAGGCTCATTCCTGAGGCATTCACATTTTGGAGAGTCTTAGAGTCTTAGAGAGTCTTAAAGACCTGAGAAGTCTACGTATCAGTGTGCTTGGCACCGGTAAGAACCTAATGTGGCTAGATCTATTAGCAGTAAGTCGAGTCTGTACGTGAGTCAAGTTTGTATATTCTGAGGTAGGGTCTATCTGTTGCCAGGTAGCCTTCGGTATTGCTTGTTCCTCTGTGAACGGAATAAAGTTTGATAAATGCAACGATAGTCAATCTTTGATAAGGAACTCTCTCTGTCATATATCTCTGTCATATTTAATCTGGATCCATTCTGAGTAATGATATGAGTATACATTTCCGCATATGAATACCTGTGTGCATTTATCATTGTCTACTGTGGTAGTAATTGTCTTAAAATCTTCATTCAAAGTTCACAGGAAGTTCATTAGGGGTTCGCCAAAGGATTGAAGGAATGCCAGACCGTTGTTAGGCGAGGTAGCCATTTGTTGAGGTCGTAGAGTGTGAAAGATTTGAGTAGGCTTGCACTAAGTTCACCACTGTTTCACCAGGAGTTGTTTTGCAAAGACAGACGGAGAGACGCAGCAAGGCCAAGAGTCAAAGCAAGCTTGTGATAGAAGCCCCTGCTTTAAAATTGGTCTCAGAGCCAGTAACATCTAGTTCAAGAGGTTGGTATTCTAATCATCACTCATACTAGAAATGGATTCATTCAGGAAGTTTGTTTCCTTCCGTGATTTAGAATACAGAGAGTCATCCGTAGAAGAGAACCTTCTTAGGGACATGTTTGCATCAAGTTCTAGTCGAGTCTCAAATTGAGAAGAACTTGAATATGAAGAGCTGGAACCCTTTGCTCATTGGCAATTAGCTAGTATATCTCCTTCAGAAGTTTATGATGACTTATCTATATTTCTTTTAAAAGCTGCTACACGAATTAGTATCAAAGAGTCTATAATTCAGATCCAAGAAAACTCTGACAATATCGAGTCTATTCGCCTATTGGATCCAAAAGCTTTACAGGCCGAGGCTAAGAGATTGAAAACAAAATATTTGCATTTGGGATGCATTAGAATTGGGATCAACCCTTTGACTCATCAAAGGTTAAATACTTTTGTGTTGGCCACAGTCTGTGATCTTACGCACAATAAGTATACTGATTCTTTGATCGGTGGTATAGTTGCCCCTCTGTTACATGGCCCTGTGTACTTTGACTGTTATTCTAATTTTTTAGTTTATGTCTTTGATGAAACAATCAATCAAATCTTGCAGTTATAGATCCAAACCTCAGGGTTTGACATGAATAAAAAAAGACATAACATAGCCATACAGTCCAGAGGTTGCTTTCGCATACTAATACCTTATGGCCAACCATACGACATACCCCCAGTGGTGATTCTAAATCAAATTTTGTTGTTCTTACAGATTCAAAGAATCGAAAGATAGAACATCAAACTATCAGATGGGAAGGACTAACTTTTCCCGAACACTTCGTAGTCAATAATCCCAAGCCTCCTGTTCCAAAAAGAATAACCTCTGCTGATATCAAGAAAACTAGTCTTATGCCGTTTTGTCTTTTCGCAGAAGATCTACCATTGATTACAGAGGTATTGAAAAAACTTGCAAAAGTTCAAAGTATTATAGAGATCCATCCATTGTTGATACCGCTTGTTCCAGTTCCACTTCATGTAAACATATTTCTCTTTTTGAGTTTGCTCAAATAGTTAACTTCAATCCTTTAGAAGTTACTTGTCCAGAATGCAAAGCTGCTGTAAATTTATGTATGCTTGTCAAATATGTCATACATGTAAACCATCATCTCAGAATGGGAGAAGCTCCTCCTTCCACTTCAGTAAATCCATGCCCAAACCCAAAATGTTCAGACATACCATTTCCACATGAGCCAGAGTCTGACCATGTTCTGATGATGCATGAGATTATTACTCTTGAAGGCGAGGATCCCAGATTGATAGAAATGTTCAGTGTTATGAGACCCTCCAAACCCACATATGGTTTAGGCTATCTTAAGCAAGCCAAAGGCTTAATTCCTGCATGTAGATTTGGTCCTGTTCCAGATGACTGCAAAAATCCTGCAGTCATGGAAATGCATAGATTCTTTACTCTCATGAATGGTTGCCTAAAATCAGAAGTAAGTTCCCAATGGATGAAAGCCATGCTAAATTGGGACTTATTCACAAATCCAAAAGCAGAACAGTTTGGCCAAAGCTATTCTATTAAACAGAAGAAGAAACTAGCTGAAGATTGGAAACATTATATGGAAGTTACAAATTAATGGATTTCCTTTTATGAATGGAAGAAAAATGTTTCCCCTGAAAATGTGTTAACTGGTTCATCTTCTTCTTCAGTTAATAAACATGCTTGGACAGCTTTGGATGGCAGCAGAATAGAGACCTCATCTACATTTCCTCCATATAGATGAATTATCATTGGAGAAAATCAAAATGCAGCCAAGGTGATTCCTTTGATACAAAAGGATGATAATGCTTTAGGCATAGATGGGAGAATCCAGAAAGCCAATGAACAAATAAACCTGACCAATACAACCATTAAAGGCCTGGAGATCAATTTAGCAAAAGCAACAGAAATAAAGGAACAGTTTGATATTGTTCAAGTTTCAATAAATGAGGTTAATAGAAACCTCAATGATGTACAATATACTTCATGTGATTAATCTTTGACAAAGTTAAAGGAAGTAGAAGAATAGTAGATCATCTTGATACTACTAAAAATCTTATATCTGGTTTGACTGAAAGAGTTGACAAGATAAGTCTGGCAAAAACAGACAAACCAGATCCTACTTCTTTTTCGTATAAGAGAAATATAAAGATTCAGAATCCTGTTAAGCCTATCAACAGGTTCCCGCATTGTTCCCTAAGGAAGTAGCCACATCTTCTAAAGAAAAACTAGAGGCTATAAAGAAAGTCACCATTGCATCCTTGTTTAAGGATGATGAAGAAGAAAAGAAAGATCTTGATTCTCAAATCTTTCCTATATATGAACCACTTGAGAGAAGGTTCAACAAATACCCTGCACCTGATCTAGAAGGCAAAGGCAAACTTCCAGAAGCTCACACTTTCTTCCTTGAATCTCATAGGGAATGGAACATTGATAATCTGAGCGTTGGCCAGATTGGATAGTTGATAGACATGCTATTCACAGAATATAAACTCATGTGTCTTAGAGGGAAAAGTGAGATTGAAGCTTGCAAGACTATCATATAGTGTTTCATAGGGACACTGCTCAGGTGGTGGGAGACAGAATCATCTCCAAAGTTGCTAGCAAAAATGGAAGCACAAGTGCTTAAGGATGAAGCAGGAGATGTCATATAATTCAGATGGTACAATTATAAGTAGCATGATAGGTGCTCTGAAATCTATGATTCTTGAACACTGGTGTGGCAGTGAAACCAAAATAGCAAATAAGAATGAAGTCATTCTTATGAACATGAAATGCCATAAGATGTCACAGTACGAAAACTTTCATAGAGACTGGATGCAGAGAATCTATGAGGTAAAAGATTGCAAAAATCTATTACGGAAACAGGTTTATCTTGCTGCACTCCCATCCAGGTTTTTGGATTATATTAGATTGCAAGAAGTCTTCCAGTTTCCATTTGAGTCCTATACTTGGGGTGAGATTTATGCTCACATCACAAAGACTCTGGTGAGTTTATGCACAAGCTCCAAAGTGAACAAATCTCTGGAGAAACTTTCAGAGTTACCAGATAAAAAGTCCATCTGCAGCAAATATGGACTTACAGTTGATGACCCATTGGTCAAGCAGAGGAAAGCAAAGAAAAGAGCCAAAAAAGAATATAAGCAGAAATTCAAAAGATACAAAGATCGATGGAAGAATCCTTAGCGATCTAAAGGCCACTCCTCCAAAGCTAGAAAAGGCTATTACAGGTATGTACCCAGGACGCATTATTACAAACCTTCTGACATTCATCTCCATACTTCTAAGCAAGAGAAATGGAACATCTTTACTTGTTGGCTGTGTGGAAAAACTGGACACAGATCTTCAAAATGTCCAGAAGGAGAAGAGTCTAATTAGAACAGAGGCAAGAAGTCTCAAGCCTTTGTTCAAAAAGGGAATAATGTAAAACAAGAAGGACAAGGATCTATACAATGCATGAAATGCGGTTCTCGCTCTCACAAGACAGAACGCTGCTAGAATGTTGTTATCAGAGACCAACTTCAGCAACACCAATTTGAAGAATCATCATTTGATTCCTTTGGCACTTCATCTCATGAAGACCTACAAGCACACATACAAGAATGCTTAGACTCAGAAGCTACATCCTGTTCTTGCCCAAGATCTGAAGAGTGTGCTTGCCATATAAATTATGATTCTGATTCAGAATCATACAGTGACTCCAGTTCTGAAGAAATAAACTTCAGATCTCAGAAAGAAAAGATCCTAATGGCGGCTACAGAAGAAGATGAGATAAAAATATTATCTCAAATCCATGCAATGGAAAATAGTGATATGAAGAATCGGTTAACTGAAGCATTCATGGATAAAATCGGGTCCAATTCTTCTAGAAGCTCAGGTAAGAAGCCACTCTTTGTTGATGCTTCTTTTGAACAAAATACTAGATCTTTTCAGAAACATCAAGAAAAACCAGACAAAGTGCATTCACTCACCTTGGGGGAAGTGAGTAGAGAGATTCACAGTATCAAAATTGAAGTCTCTGCTCTAATATCTCGGATTGCATAAATAAGGAAAGGAAAGCAGGTGGAGGAAAAAGAAGAAGAAGAAGGTGCTCATCCATGGAACACTACACAATACACCAGCAATCCAAACCTTGAAGTTGTTGAAGGTGTCAAAGATCCTGTCTATGGATTTAAACAAATGAGATTCCTAGCCATCTCATGTCAGCAACACCATGTCAAGGTGAACATATGCATCAAAGGAGAAATGTTTGAACTTGCAACACTCCTCGATTCAGGAGCTGATGTAAACGTCCTCAATAAGAAAATCACACCAGCCAAATATTGGGTCTCTGCGAAAAGGGATGTAGTGGGATTGGGCAATAAAATACTCAAATATGAGGTGCCTAAGGCATCTTTCTATTTTGAACACCACTGCATCAATATGAAATTTGCAGTTGCATATATCCCAGTTCACTGCATTTTAGGAAATATCTTTATAGCAGCTATTGAGCCACATGGGTCAACAAGATAGAAAGGTAATAAAGCTGGATATTTTATATCAGTCCCTACTTCAAAAGGAATGACAAAAAGGATCGAGTTGCCATACATCTCGAATCCTCGAGTTTCTACAATGGTCTAGACTATCCAAGACCTGAACAAAGCAGAAGCTAGATTGTCAGATCTGAAAGATTTGAAATCTACACTCAGAATTGAAGACCCGCTTAAAGATCCTCAGGTAAAAAGAAAGATTGAGGACTTGAGGAAGCAAATTGAAGAATAATGCTGCTCAGAAGAGCCAAATGCATTCAGGCACAAAAAGCAGCATACAGTGGAACTCCCATACAAAGAAGGATACACAGGGAGACCTTGTAAAAGCAAAGCTATTCGTATGAATAAGGAATACATAGATCTCTGTGAAAAAGAGATCAAACAACTCCTAGACAGGAAGCTCATCAAAGAATCTGACAGTCCCTGGAATTGTTATGGATTCTATGTTAATGAAAGAGCCGAACAAATCAAAGGTATTCTAAGACTGGTAATAAATTTCAAACCTCTGAATTCTGTCCTTGCAGATGATACCTATACTATTCCTCATAAAGGAGATTTGATAAGTAGGATAGCAGGAGCTAAATTTTTTTCTAAGTTTGATCTAAAGAAGGATTCTGGCAAGTTGCTATTGCAGAGAAGGACAAGTTCAAAATTGCTTTCAGTATTTTAGCAGGCCACTATGAGTGGAACGTTATGCCTTTTGGATTGAAAAATGCCCCATTCAAATTCCAGAAGGTAATGGACAAGATCTTCAAGCCATACTTTGATTGGCTTATAGTATATATAGATAATGTTCTGATCTCTTCGAAGAACATCCAGGATCATTTTAAGCATGTGCATACTTTCAAGCAACTAGTCAAGCATAATGGTCTTGTTCTAAGTAAAAAGAAGATAGAAGTCTTTCACACTACTATCAAGTTTCTTGGCCACACTAGCTTCAATGGCCAAATCTCACTACAGAAGCATGCGCTAGAGTTTGCGGACAAATTTCCTGATGCGATTATAGACAAGAATCAGCTGCAATGATTCTTAGGATGTTTGAGTTATGTCAGTAATTTCTATCAAGATTGTGCTACCGACAGAAGTGCGTTGAATAAGAGACTTAAGAAAAATCCACTTGATTGGATAGAAGTCCATACTAAGGTTGTTCAGAATATTAAAGCCAAGGTAAAGTCTCTTCCTATATTATATGATAAAGCATCCAAAATTGTCAAAACAGATGCTGGTAATATCGTATGGGGAGGAATCCTCAAACAGAGAAATGACGACATTGAACAAATTGTTCAGTATGCATCTGGGACTTGGAATGCAGCGGAGCATAATTATTCCACCATCGAAAAGGAAGTTAAAGTTGTGTGGAACTGCATCAGTAAATTTGATGTCTATCTAATAAACAAATAGTTCTTGCTCAGAACTGATGCTTCAGCTCTTCAGAAAGTTTTAACTAAAGACATCAAAAATCCAGGCGAGGCCAAATTTGCTAGATGGAAAGCACTCTTTGCAAACTTCAATTTCCAGGTTGAACATATAAAGGGATCAAAAAATTATCTTCCAGATTTCCTCAACAGAGAGTACATCCAGTCTCAAGACCACATTATGGTCATTGTAACAGAATGGGACCAGAATCAAAAGAAAGAGGTCCTACGCACTATCCCAAACAATCAGGGCTGGGAAGAATACAAGAAAAAATGGAAGCCTACATGGAAACTAAGGAATACAAAAGTACTAGACGCTAATCTACAAGCACATATTGACATCCAGCATCTTGTACCTGAAAGAAAAGTGTATCCAAAATGAAGCAAATGGATACATGATATGATTTATGAAAAAGCAAAAAGGGAAGCCAGATTTGCAGAAGTAGCTCTGCAACAAGATTTTCATGACATATCTGGCACATGGGATCATGGAGGTGCTAGCAATGGAATATATGAGAAATATTTCTGCATCCATCACACCAAAAACCTGACATGGCCTTGGGCTACTCACAATGCTGTTATATGGCCAAAAGGAGATCCTAAAATGATTTTCACTGACATAGTTTATGATTTTGCAGGATATAAACAATTGTGGTGCGATTTTCTTAATGTTGATGATAAAGAAGAAACCCACTATATTAAATTAAAATTTAGTACAACAGGTAATTTTCAAAGAAACCAAGAATGCGACTGGTTCCAAGAATGGCGGCGTGACTATGGAGTTAATAGGACAGCAATGGACCTAGTCTACCATGAGTCATATTGCAGAAATCATTGTGACATATGTTTTGAGCATAATATTGGAGAATTCTTTCACGACCATTTATAAAACTGTTAAAGAAATGACAGTTGGAGAATGGTCACCCTTTTATGATGTTAATCATTCTCTTAAAGAATACATGAGTGGTCATTATGAATGGTTGGTTTTAACCTAAGTAAAGCATCAAATTGTTATGGGAAAACCAATGATAGTCTGGACGATTTTTACTAAAGGCTGGGACAAATTATTGTACAAAAAGTATAGATTCCCTGAGATCACTGTATTCTGACGATTCTCATGGGCTTATCTGTTAAAAAAGCATCCATTAGTGTAATAACATTGTCCAGTCACAAGGACTTAATTGTGGCCAGCTTTCTCGTGGGTTTTGCTGTACAAAAGCATCCACTATGTAAACAGTCGACCCACTAGAAAAATAAGTGGAGATAGAATATCTTCCCATAGGATTTACCTTTCCAGATGAGAATATTTGTGCAGATGTCACTTCGGTGTTCCCCGAAAGCAATGATTCCTTCCACCTATCCGATGCTCTATAGGAATGTTTGTCCACTTTCATTTGCTATATAATGAGGGTAAAGCTCATTCCTGAGGCATTCACATTTTGGAGAGTATTAGAGATCTGAGAAGCCTGCGTATCAGTGTGCTCGGCACTGGTAAGAACCTAAAGTGGCTAGATCTATTAGCACTCCCATCCAGGTTTGTGGATTATATTAGATTGCAAGAAGTCTTCCAGTTGCCATTTGAGTCCTATACTTGGGGTGATATTTATGCTCACATCACAAAGACTCTGGTGAGTTTATGCACAAGCTCCAAAGTGAACAAATCTCTGGAGAAAATTTCAAAGCTACTAGATAAAAAGTCCATCTGCAACAAATGTGGACTTACAGTTGATGACCCATTGGTCAAGTGGAGGAAAGAAAAGAAAAGAGCCAAAAAATAATATAAGCAGAAATTCAAAAGCTACAAAGATCGAAGAAAGAATCCTCAGCGATTTAAAGGCCACTCCTCCAAATCTAGAAAAGGCTATTACAGGTATGTCCCCAGGATGCTTTATTACAGACCTTCTGACATTCATCTCCATACTTCTAAGCAGGAGAAATGGAACAACTTTACTTGTTGGCTGTGTGGAAAACCTGGAAACACATATTCAAAATGTCCAAAAGGAGAAGAGTCTAAACAGAACAGAGGCAAGAAGTCTCAAGCCTTTGTTCAAAAAGGGAAAAATGTCAAACAAGAAGGACATGGATCCATATAATGCATGAAATGTAGTTCCCGCTCTCATAAGACAAAACATTGCCAGAATGTTGTAATCAGAGACCAACTTCAGCAACACCAATTTGAAGAATCATCATTTGATTCCTTTAGCTCTTCATCTCATGAAGACCTACAAGCACACATACAAGAATGTTCAGACTCAGAAGCTACATCCTGTTCTTGCCCAAGGTCTGAAGAATGTGCTTGCTAGATAAATTATGATTCTTATTCAGAACCATATGGTGACTCCAGTTCTGAAGAAATAAACTTTAGATCTCAGAAAGAAAAGATCTTAATGGCCGCTACAGAAGAAGATGAGATAAAAAACTTATCTCAAATTCGTGCAATGGAAAATGGTGATATGAAGAATCGGTTAACAGAAGCATTCATGAATCAACTCTGGTCTATTTCTTCCAGAAGTTCAAGTGAAAATCCACTCTTTGTTGATGCTTCTTTTGAACGAAATACTAGATCTTTTTAGAAACATCAAGAAAAACTAGACAAGGTGCATTCACTCACCTTGGGGGAAGTGAGTAGAGAGATTCACAGTATTAAAACTGAAATCTTTGCTCTAAGATCTCAGATTACATAAATAAGGAAAGGAAAGCAGATGGAGGAAAAAGAAGAAGAAGAAGGTGCTCATCCATGTAACACCACGCAATACACCAACAATCCAAACATTGAAGCTGTTGAAGGTGTCAAAGATCTTGTCTATGGATTTAAAGAAATGAGACTCCTGGCCATCTCCTATCAACAACACCATGTCAAGGTGAACATCTGCATCAAAGGAGAAATGTTTGAACTTACAACACTCCTCGATTCAGGAGTTGATGTAAACATCCTCAATAAGAAAATCACACCAGCCAAATATTGGGTCTCTGCAAAAAGGGATGTAGTGGTACTGGGCAATAAAATGCTCAAATATGAGGTGCCTAAGGCATCTATCTGTTTTGAACACCACTGCATCAATTTGAAATTTGCAATTGCAGATATCCCAGTTGACTGCATTTTAGGAAATTTCTTCCTAGCAGTTGTTGAGCCACATGGGTCAACAAGATTGAAAGGTAATAAAGTTGTATATTTTATATCTACCCCTACTTCAAAAGGAATGACAAAAAGGATCGATTTTCCATACATCTCGAATCCTCGAGTTTCTACAATGGTCCAGACTATCCAAGACCTGAACAAAGCAGAAGCCAAATTGTCAGATCTAAAGGATTTGAAATCTACACTCAGAATTGAAGACCGGCTTAAAGATCCTCAGGTAAAAAGAAAGATTGAGGACTTGAGGAAGAAAAGTGAAGAAGAATGCTACTCAGAGAGCCAAATGCATTCTGGCACAAAAAGCAGCATACAGTGGAACTCCCATACAAAGAAGGATACACAAGAAGACCTTGTAAAAGCAGAGCTATTCCTATGAATAAGGAATATCGAGATCTTTGTGAAAAAGAGATAAGATAGCTCCTAGATAGGAAGCTCAATAGAGAATCTGACAATCCTTGGAACTGTTATGGATTCTATGTTAACAAAAGAGCTGAACAAATCAGAGGTATTCCAAGACTGGTAATAAATTTCAAACCTCTGAATTCTATCCTTGCAGATGATACATATCCTATTCCTCATAAAGGATATTTGATAAGTAGGATAGTAGGAGCTAAAGTTTTTTCTAAGTTTGATTTGAAAGCAGGATTCTAGCAAGTTGCTATTGCAGAGAAAGACAAGTTCAAAACTGCTTTCAGTATTCCAGCAGGCCACTACAAGTGGAAAGTTATGCCTTTTGGATTGAAAAATGCCCCATCCAAATTCCACAAGGTAATGGACAAGATCTTCAAGCCATACTTTGATTGGCTTATAGTATACATAGATGATGTTCTGATCTTTTCCAAGAACATCCAAGATCATTTTAAGCATGTGCATACTTTCAAGCAACTAGTCAAGCATAATGGTCTTGTTCTAAGTAAAACGAAGATAGAAGTCTTTTAGAGTACTATCAAGTTTCTTGGCCACACTATCTTCAATAACAGATATTTCATTAAATTTATAACTAAATAGTGGATCTAGAATTTCAAAATAACGAAAAAACTTAATTCTATTGATGTCTTTGTAATATAAGTTTTCTAATTTTAATGAAATATGTGTTCAATGGCCAAATCTCACTACAGAAGCATGCGCTAGAGTTTGCGGACAAGTTTCCTGATGTGATTATAGACAAGAATCAACTGTAGCGATTCTTAGGATGTCTGAATTATGTCAGTAATTTCTATCAAGATTGTCCTACCGACAGAAGTGTGTTGAATAAGAGAGTTAAGAAAAATCCACTAGAATGGACAAAAGTCCATACTAAGGCTGTTGAGAATATTAAAGCCAAGGTAAAGTCTCTTCCTATATTATATGTAGCAAATGATAATGCATCCAAAATTGTGATGCTAGTAATATCGGATGGGGAGGAATCCTCAAACAGAGAAATGGCGACACTGAACAAATTGTTCAGTATGCATCTGGGACTTGGAATGCAGCTGAGCAGAATTATTCCACCATTGAAAAGGAAGTTAAAGCTGTGTGGAACTGCATCAGTAAATTTGATGTCTATCTAATAAACAAACAGTTCTTGCTCAAAACTGATGCTTCAGCTCTTCAGAAAGTTTTAACTAAGGACGTCAAAAAGCTAGGTGAGGCCAATTTTCTAGATGTCAAGCACTGTTTGTAAACTTTGATTTCCAGGTTGAACATATAAAGGGATCAGAAAATTATCTTCTAGATTTCCTCAGCAGAGAGTAAATCAAACCTCAAGACCACATTATGGTCATTGTAATAGAATGGGATTAGAATCAAAAGCAAGAGGTCCTACGCACTATCCCAGACAATCAGGACTGGGAAGAATACAAGAAAAACTAGAAGCCTACATGGCAACTAAGGAATACAAAAGTACTATATGCTAATCTGCAAGCACATACTGACATCCAACATCTTGCACCTAAGAGAAAAGTGTATCCAAAAGGAAGCAAATGGATACATGATATGATTTATGAAAAAGAAAAAAGGGAAGCCATATTTGCAGAAGTAGCTCTGCAACAAGATTTTCATGACATATCTGGCATATGGTATCATGGAGGTGCTCGCAGTGGAATATATGAGAAATATTTCTGCATCCATCCCATCAGAAACTTGACATGGTCTTGGCCTACTGACAATGCCGCTATATGGCCAAAAGGAGATCCTAAAATTATTTTCCCTCACACAGTTTATGATTTTGAAGGATATAAACAACTATGGTGGGATTTTGTTAATGTTGATGATAAAGAAGAAACCCACTATACTAAATTAAAATTTAGTATAACGGGTATTTTTCAAAGAAACCAACAATGTGACTAGTTCCAAGAATGGTGGCATGACTATGGAGTTAATAGGACGGCATTGGACCCAGACTACCATGAGTCATATTGTAGAAATCATTGTGACATATGTTTCAAGCATAATATTGGAGAATGCTTTCACACCATTTATAAAACTGTTAAAGAAATGATAGTTGGAGAATGGTCACCCTTTTATGATGTTAATCATTCTCTCAAAGAATACATGAGTGGTCATTATGAATGGTTGGTTTTAACCAAAGTAAAGCATCAAATTGTTCTGGAAAACCAATGATAGTCCAGAGGATTTTACTAAAGCTTGGGATGAATTATTGTACAAAAAGTATAGATTCCCCGAGATCATTGTATTCTAATGGTTCACATGGGCTTATCCATTAAAAAGCATCCATTAGTGTAATAAAGTTGTCCAGTCACAAGGACTTAATTGTGGCCAACTTTCTCGTGGGCTTTGTTGTACAAAAGCATCCACTATGTAAACAGTCGACCCACTAGAAAAATAAGTGGAGATAGCATATATTCCCGTAGGATTTACTTTTCAGGATGAGAATCTTTGTGCGGATGTCACTTCGGTGTTACCTGAAAGCAATGTTTCCTTCCACCTGTCTGACGCTCTACAGGAATGTTTGTCCCCTCTCATTTGATATATAATGAGGGTAAGGCTCATTCCTGAGGCATTCACATTTTGGAGAGTCTTAAAGTCTAGAGAGTCTTAGAGATCTAAGAAGCCTGCATATCAGTATGCTCGGCACTGGTAAGAACCTAAAGTGGCTAGATCTATTAGCAGTAAGTCGAGTCTGTACATAAGCCAAGTCTGTATATTCTGAGGCAGAGTCTATCTGTTGCCAGGCAGCCTTCGGTATTGCTTGTTCCTTTGTGAATGGCATAAAGTACGATAAATGCAAGGATAGTCAATCTCTGATAAGGAACTCTCTCTGTCATATCCCTTTGTCATATGTAATCTGTATCCATTCTGAGTAATAATATGAGTATACATTTCCGCATCTGAATACCTGTGCGCATTTATCATTGTCTGCTATGGTAGTAGTTGTCTCACAATATTCATCCGAAGTTCACAGGAAGTTCATTAGGGGTTCGCCAAAGGATAGAAGGGATGCTAGACCATTGTTAGGTGAGGTAACCATTTGTTGAGGTCACAGAGCATGAAAGATCTGAGTAGGTTCGCACTAAGTTCACCACTGGTTCACCAGGAGTTGTTTTGCAAAGACAGACGAAGAGACGCAGCAAGGCCAAGAGTCAAAGCAAGCTTGTGACAGAATCCCCTGCTATGCACATTTATCATTGTCTGGTTCAAGAGGTTGGTATTCTAATCATCGCTCATATTAGAAATGGATTCATTCAGGAAGTCTGTTTCCTTCCATGAATTAGAAGACAAAGTGTCATCCACAGAAGAGAACCTTGTTAGGGACATGTTTGCATCAAGTTCTAGTCGAGTCTTAAATCAAGCAAAACTTGAATATGAAGAGCTGCAACCCTCTGCTTGCTAGCTATTACCTAGTATATCTCCCTCAGAAGTTTATGATGACTTATCTATATTTCATTTGAAAGCCGCTACCCGAATTAGTATCAAAGAGTCTATAAGTGAGATCCAAGAAAACTTTGACAATATCCAATCTATTCCCCTATTGGATCCAAAAGCTTTATAGGCCTAGGTTAAGAGATTGAAAACAAAATAACTGCATTTGGGATGCATTAGAATTGGGATCAACCCTTTGACTCATAAAGGGTTAAATAGTTTTGTGTTGGCCATAGTCGTGATCTTACCCACAATAAGTATACTGATTCTTTGATCGGTGGTATAGTTGCCCCTTGTCACATGGCCCTGTGTACTTTGACTGTTATCCTAATTTTTCAATTTATGTCGTCAATGAAGCAATCAATCAGATCTTGCAGTTACAGATCCAAACCTCAGGGTTTGACATGCATCAAAAAAGACATAACATAGCCATACAGTCTAGAGGTTGTTTTCGGCATACTAATACCTTATGGCCAGCCATATGACATACCCCTAGTCATGATTCTAAATCAAGTGTTGTTGTTCTTATAGATTAAAAGAATCAAAAGATAGAACATCAAACTATCAGATGGAAAGAACTCACTTTTCCCAAACACCGGGTAGTCAATAATCCCAAGCCCCCTGTTCTGAAAAGAATAACCTCTTCTGATATCCAAGAAAGCCAATCTTTTGCCATTTTGTCTTTTCCCAGAAGATCTACCATTGATTACAGAGGTACTGAAGAAGCCTGCAAAAGTTCAAAGTATTATAGAGATACATCCATTGTTGATACTGCTTGTTCTAGTTCCACTTCATGTAAACATATTTCTCCTTTTGAGTTTGCTAAAATAGTTAACTTCAATCCTTTAGAAGTTAATTGTCCAGAATTCAAAGTTACTGTAAATTTATATACACTTGATGAATCTATCATACATATAAACCATCATCCCAGAACGGGAGAAGCTCCTCCTTCCACTTCAGTAAATCCATGCCCAAACCCAAAATGTTCAGACATACCATTTTCACATGAGGTAGAGTCTGACCATGTTCTGATGATGCATGAGATTATTACTCCTGAAGGTAAGGATCCCAGATTGACAAAAGTGTTCACTGTTATGAGACCCGCCAAACCCACATATGGTTTAGGCTATCTTGAAAAATCTAAAGGCTTAATTCCTAAATGTAGACTTGGTCCTGTTCTAGATGACTGCAAAAATCCTGCAGTCATGGAAATGCATAAATTCTTTACTATCATGACTGGTTGCCTAAAATCAGAAATAAGTTCCTAGTGGATGAAAGCCATGCTAAATTGGAACTTATTCACAAATCCAGAAACATAATAGTTTGGCCAAAACTATTCTATTAAACAGAAGAAGAAACTAGTTGAATATTGGAAACATTATATAGAAGTTACAAATTCATGGATTTCCTTTTATGAATGGCAGAAAAATGTTTCCCCTAAAAATGTGTTAACTGGTTCATCTTCTTCTTTAGTTAATAAACATGCTTGGACAGCTTTGGATGGCAGCAGAATAGAGACCCCATCTACTTTTCCTCCATACAGAGGAATTATCATTGGAGAAAATCAAAATGCATCCAAGGCGATTCCTTTGGTACAAAAGGATGATAATGCATAGGCATAGATGGGAGAATCCAGAAAGCCAATGAACAAATAAACTGGACCAATACAACCATTAAAGGCCTAGAGATCAATTCAGCAAAAGCAGCAGAAATAAAGGAACAGTTTGATACTGTTCAAGTTTCAATAACTGAGGTTAATAGAAACCTTAATGATGTACAATATACTTCATCTGAAGAATCCTTAACAAAGATAGAGGAAGTAGAAGACAAAATAGTAGATCATCTTGATACTACTAAAAATCTTATATCTGGTTTGACTGAAAGAGATGACAAGATAAGTCTAGCAAAAATAGACAAACTAGTTCCTAATTCTTTTTTGTATAAGAGAAATATAAAGATTCAGGATCCTGTTAAGCTTATCAACAGGTTCCCGACATTGTTCCCTAAGGAAGTAGCCACATCTTTTGAAGAAGAACCAAAGGCTATAGAGAAAGTCACCATTGCATCCTTGTTCAAGGATGAAGAAGAAGAAAAGAAAGATCCTGATTCTCAGATCTTTCCTATATATGAACCACTTGAGAGTAGGTTCAACAAATACCCTGCACCTAATCTAGAAGGCAAAGGCAAGCTTCTAGAAGCTCACGCTTTCTTCCCTGAATCTCATAGGGAATGGAACATCGATAATATGAGCATTGGCTAGATTAGACAGTTGATCGACATGATGTTCACAGAATATAAACTCATGTGTATTAGAGGAAAAAGTGAGATTGAAGCTTGTAAGACTATCATCCAGTGTTTCACAGGGACATTGCCCAGCTGGTGGGAGACATAATCATCACCAAAGTTTCTAGCAAAAATGGAAGTAGAAGTGCTTAAAGATGAACCTAGAGATGTCATACATAATTTAGATCGTACAACCATAAGTAACATGATAGGTGCTCTGACATCTATGATTCTTGAACACTGGGGTGGCAGTGAAACCTAAATAGAAATAAGAATGAAGTCATTCTTATGAACCTGTGATCTGATAATCATCCTATGAGTGACCTCAGTTAAGATTTATTAAATGAAGTTATTACAAATTCATATGTTGGTGTGTGTGTCTATGCTATTTAAGCAATAGATTGATTAGATTGCAAATACACAGACACTTGAAATGGAAAACAGTAGAGAAACATAGTAAGAAAATACAAGAACACAAAAATTTAATAAGGAGTTCACCCTATCCTTCCAGGGCTACATCTTTGGTACAAATTTCAGTGGTGGCCTTCTTTTATTGTGTCTTGAAGCATAGAATTACAATGAAGGAGCTCAATGTGAGTCTCCTGAAATAGAATTTGCTTGGGAGGGTGGTTCTTGGATTCCCCAAGCCACTAGAGTACACAGACTATTTTCCTTACCAGCTCTGTGACCTTCTGGTCTATAATGGAGAGAGCCCAATGTTGTGCTTAGTCCGAACAGATCCTCTCTAAGATGGCTTGAATCCGTCAGGCTCTCTAGTGCTCGATGCTGCCTTCAGTCAGCTCGGTCCTTTGTCTTTCATTTTGCTATTGCTTCACTATCTTTCTTCTCTTCGTTCTTCCTTTCTGTGTTCCATCCTCCTCTCGAGGTTCTAGTGGTTGTCTTTTTGCTTTTCCTGTGCATGGCTTTAAGGCCATTCATAACCATGGCTCTTCGATTCCTCTTCCACTTCCCATCAGATCACCTGCTACAGCATCGCTTGGAGTTCCCTATTCGGCGTCATCATCAAGCTCACAGGGAGTGGCCACATGTCCTCCTGCAGCTGCACCAATTCGCTTCGTTGGTTCAGTTTTTCCGTTACGTCGTGGAATGAGTCTTCTGCCACCTTGGCAGTCAAATCAGACATCAAATCTTTACAAATTGCGGCTTAATCCCCCATCGATTCTGCTTTTCCATCAGGCGCGATCTCAGCCATTAGATCTGGGGCCTCCAGATTCGTTGTCATTTGCTCGTCTCGCACGGTTGACTAGCTCAACTGTTAACGCATGATGAGCGGTGGTTTTCTCTCTCCTCCACTTGCCACGCATCAGGCATTGAGTGGAATTGCTCCTTTTCCTTTGAAAAAACTTACTGCCCATGGACGCCCCTAATCAATACCACTGGTTCTTGGAGTGGGTCCCGCCTTTAGTGCTTTAACCTTTATCCCACGGTTTTCTCGACTCTCATGCGACCGAGCGCTCAGGGCTTGTTCAATTTGGGGTTTTTCACCCAGTGATGTGTGATTAGTGCTAAGCGCTAATCACGCATCAAAAACCTCCTCTGTTTCCCGATCCGGGCATCCCAGGGGCTAAGTTTTCCTCCCATGCAGTCACCATTGGCCTCGGTTAGTGCGCTTTGACCGAGGTCATTGTCATTCCACACTGTCTGCCATTGCCACTGGTTTAGAGGTGTTTTTGATCACTGTTGTAAATTCTTTGAAGTCTATTTTGACCTGGTACAACCATGGCTCTGTTTAATCATTCTTTATGAATCCAATTCGGATCACGACCTTCCCACTGAAAAGCTTTTGGACCACCAAAAGTTGGTTTTCTTTCAAGCATCGATTAAGTGAGGGTACTGCTATCTCACTTGCCCAATCTCAATCCACTTTGCATTACTTGGCTTCAAACCTTTGAGTCCAATTCTAAGGTACTCAACATCTCCTCTGTGCATCGTCCTCACCTTCTTGTCCAAGACTGTGTCTTCCTGCAATTCATTAAGATATTTAGGTAGCAGGTCATCAATAGAAGGCAATTGACTTTGATCTTCAGGATCCTCAATCATTGAAGGTTCAAATAATCTTAAGAAATATGCATTTACGACTGAGTAGATGTGCACGTAAGCTGGTAGATCTAGGTGAAAAGAATTTTCACCAATCTTCTCAAGTATCCTAAAAGGTCCATACTGATAGGCTTTAACTTTTTACCTTCACCTTGCATCTTGTCCTTGCTGATATATATAGCCAGACCTGGTCTCCAACTTGAAAACTATGCTCCATCTAATGCTTGTCATGCCTAGCCTTGTATTTGGCTTGGCTCTTTTCCAGCTGTTCCTGTACTGCCTAGTGAATCTCCTGGATCTGTTTAATGAACCTAGTTTCCTTGTCCACATCACTGTGTCCATCAACTGTGGTATCTTTGCCAAAGAAAAAATCTAAAGGAGACCTTGGCATGAAACCAAAACAGGTCTCAAAAGGAGATCTTTGTGTAGAAGAGTGTTTTACTCTGTTGTAAGCATGCTGCACATAACACAAATGTTCATCACAAAGCTTAGGATGTTTGCTACAATATCCCCTGAGTAACTGGATCACTGTCCTGTTAACTACTTCTGTCTGGCCATCGATTTGTGGATGAAAAGATATGCTTTTCTTCAGTTGGGTGTCCATAAGCTCCCATAGACTTGACCAAAACTTCCCCACAAATCGGGTGTCTCGATTAGATACAATAGAAGTGGGTAATCCGAAATGAACCCATACATGTTCAAAGAATAGTTTTGCAGTTTGTTCAGCTGTAATATGTTTATTACAAGGTATCAAAATACACATTTTGCTGAACCTATCCACAACCATATACAGATAATCATGACCTCTCCTAGATTTAGGCAGTCCTCCAACAAAATCCATGGAAACACTTTCCCAAGGATAAGAAGGAACTGTTAGGGAAGTGTACAAGCCTAGTTTTCTATTGTTGGGCTTGCTTTTAGCACACATAGTACACCCTCTTATTCATTTTCTGCCAATAACAAAATCTTTGTAGCTTTGCAACTGTTTTACTTACCCCAAAGTGACCTGATATTAAAGAAGTGTGTGCCGCTCTAGTTATCTTTACTCTCTCAATTTATGGAATGCAGAGTTTTCCACAGTGATATAAGAGTTGGTCCTTTACATGATAATCCAATTCTTCTACTCTCTTGCCTCGACTCAAAGTTGCATATACATCTTCAAAGTCTATATATTGAGCATATTATTCAATGTAGCTTTCATGTAGTACAAAATTATGCTTAAGTATAGTAGATGCATTTATAATGGGTCTAGATAACATGTCTGCAACTTTGTTATGTATGCCCTTTTTATATTTGATGACTAAATGAAACTGTTGTAGAAAACCCATCCATATGTAGTGTCTTGATTGCTGAAACTTAGTCTGAGAGTGTAGATATTGAAGTGGTTGATGATCAATATGTATTACTGTCTCTTTTCCCATTAAGTATTGTTTCCACTTTTTCACACTCTGAACTAATGCATACAATTCTTTATCATATGTAGGATAGCTAACTATTGCAGGATTAAAAGTCTCAGAATGATAACATATGGGTTTACTGTGTTGTGTCAACACTGCTCCCATGGCATAGTCACTGGCATCTGTTTGGTTCTCAAACGGTCTTTGTAGATCAAGCAGTGCTAGTACAGGTGTCGTACTAATCTTTTATTTCAAGGTGTCAAAGGCTTTCTAATGTTTGCATCCCCATTGAAACACCTTGTTCAATCCTGTCAAAGCATGTAAGGGAGTTGCAATTGAGGAAAAATTAGAAATGAACTTCCTCCAATATTGTGCTGCTCCTAAGAAGCTTCTCACTTCTGTAGTAGACTTGGGTTTAAGCCAGTTTGCAATGACTGCCACTTTAGAAGGATCTATTTTCAATTCACCACCCCCTACTATATGACCCAAATAATTTAGAGATGTTTTTCCAAATTCACATTTTGAGAGTTTAACATAAAGATTTTCTCTTTTCAAAACATCTAATGTCTGCTTAACATGCTTTAAGTGTTCTTCCCATGTTTTACTATAAATCAAAATGTCATCCAGATACACAATAACAAAATCATCAAGAAAAGGCCTGAGTACATGATTCATTAATCTCATGAAAGTAGCAGGAGAATTGGTCAAGCCAAAAGGCATAACCAACCACTCATACAATCCCTTCTTTGTTTTGAAAGCAGTCTTCCATGCATCTTGCTCTACAACTCTGACTTGATGGTATCCACTGTGCAAATCTAGCTTGGTGAAATAAATAGATTCCTTCAATTGATCTAAAAGATCATCTATGCGAGGAAGGGGATAACGATTTTTGATTGTTATCTTATTCAATGCTCGGTAGTCAATGCACATTCTTCATGAGACATCTTTCTTTCTCACCAAAACGATTGGAGACCCACATGGTGATGTGCTAGCCCTGATGAACCCCTTCTCTAGCAACTCCTGCACCTGCTTCTTGATTTCAGCATTCTCTAAAGCAGACAACCTGTACATTCCAATGTTAGGCAACGGAACATCTTGCTACAAAATAATATCACGTACTATTTCCTTTTTGGGTGGCAGACCTTTAGGTTCTTGTAACAGAACATCATACTCTAAAACAATCTTTTCTATATCAGCTTGCTGCTTAGCATTATAGTCCTCAAATACATTGGTTTTATCAGGTTTCTTTTCCTTTAAAGTCATTAGTAAGAATTGTTTGCATGAATTTATCATTCTTTTCATCTGCCCAAAATTTATGAGAGTATAATTATTCTTGAGCTTGTGAGCTCTCACAAAGTATTAGATTCTATCTTTAACAAGTAGATACTTGTTCTCAACTCTATAGAAAATAGCTTTTCTATCATACAAGTAAGTACTTCCTAAAACAATTCCACATATATCCAAAGGAATTATGTCTAACTCAACCTCATCTACAAATGCTGACCCAAAAGAAAACTTGAGTTTGCACTGTCTAGTCCCTTGTAGTTGTGATTTATCATTCAACCATCCTAATGGATATGGTTTCTTGTGAGGTGTAGTTGCTAATCCTAATTTCTTTACAATTGCTTCAGAAATCAAATTTACTTGTGAGCCACTATCAAACAAAGTATCAATCTTTTGATGTTTGGAAATAAATCGAATATGGAAAAGCTCATGCCTTTTTCTCTCATGTTCTTCATCAATAATAATTTGAGCAGAATTACTAGTAGATGCTTTAGAATTCTTACCTTTTATACCTGTGGCTGCAATGATTGTTTCATCTCCCGAATTTGACCACAAATATTTCTGAATAGCTGCAACAGTCTTCTTCTTCTTGCCCTCGGACTTCTTAGGTCTCAGCTCTGGATGCAAAATCCAACAGTGCTCATCTTATGCCCCTCCTTTTTATAGTAAGTTCATGAAGCTTTGCTTTCCTGTGTAGTGTTAGCCTTCCTTGCTTTCCACTTTTGCTTTCTTTTCTCCTTGCTCTTGCTTGCAGTGGGTTGGGATGGTCCCCCAACTTCTGGATTTCCATTCTTTCCTCTAGATTCTAGATGAGTAGTTGTACAGATACCTATCTATACTAGAGGGATTAAACATGAGGATGGTATGCCTCATGTAGCTGTGTAGACCACCAATGTACTTCAAAAGAGTCTCTGGTGAGTCTAATGAGATCCCTAGAATCAATGCTCTCTTTCTAAATTCTTGAGTGTACCCATGCACACTTTGCCCTTTTAACTGCCGAAGAGTTTTCCAACTCATCATGGCTTTTTGCATGTAGGCCAATGGATAGAACTGCTTCTTGATGGCAGAAACAAAGTCACTCCAGACAGAGATAGTCCTACCATGTCTTTTCATGTCAGCATGGGTTCTGCCTTCCCACCAAACTAAGGTAGTGCCTCCTAGGTGTAGGCTTGCCAGTTGAATTTTGCTCTTGTCTGAGTCAATGTTTTGTACTCTGCAATACACATCAATTTGTCTAATCCAATTGTCCAACTTTTCAGCATTTAGCTCTCCATCATATATAGGCAAGTCAAATTTAACATCTAGCTTAATTAAAGATTCTTTCTTATTATGCACAAGGCTATTAGGAGGTGTGAGAAAGCTTTCCTCTTTCCCTTTTCCTTTTAAGTGGTCATGGGAATGAGACTCATCTTCTTTATCTTGTTTAGAACCTGATGAATCTTCATCTTTATGCTTTCTAAAGTCCCTATACATTTCTTCTACCATATACTTTATAGCTAGGAAACTCTCTATGAATTGAGGGTCTGACCCCATAGAACCTTCCTCTGACATTGTCTTCCAAGGAGAGACTCTCCCAATTTCAGGATTAGTTTCAACCAACTCTCCTTCTCCTAATTTGATATTTGATGTAGTGAGCATCCAACAACTAAACCAACACAAGCTTGTCTAACCTTACAGCCTAGAGCTCTGATACCACTTGATCTGATAATCACCCTATGAGTGATCTCAGTTAAAGATTTATTAAATAAAGGTATTACAGACTCATATGTTGGTGTGGGTGTCTATTTTATTTAAGCAACGGATCAATCAAATTGCAAATACACAGACACTTGAAATGGAAAACAATAGAGAAACACAGTAAGCAAACACAAGAACACAAGAATTTAATAAGGAGTTCACCCTATCCTCCAGGGCTACATCTCCGATCCAGCTCTCAGTGGTGGCCTTCTTTTATTGTTTCTTGAAGCAAAGAATTACAATGAAGGAGCTCAATGTGAGTCTCCTGAAATGGAGTTTGCTTGGCAGGGTGGTTCTTGGATGCCCCAAGCCACTAGAGTACACAAACTCTTTTCCTTACCAGCTCTGTGACCTTCTGGTCTATAATGGAGAGAGCCTAATGTGGTGCTCAGTCCAGACAAATCCTCCTGGGATGGCTTGAATCCCTCAAGCTCTCTGGTACTCAATGCTACCTTTGGTTAGCTCGACCCTCTGTCTTCCGTTCTACTATTGCTTCACTGTCTTTCTTCTCTCTGTTCTTCCTTTCTATGTTCCGTCCTCCTCTCGGGGTTTTGGTGTCTTTCTCTCTGGGTGTGTTCTATTCTCTGTTCATGGCTTAAAATCATTCGTACCCATGGTTGTTCGATTCCTCTTCCACTTCCTGTCAGATCGCTTGCTACAACTTCGCTTGGAGTTCCCTGTTCGGCATCATCATCACGCTCACAAGGAGTGGCCACATGTTCTCTCGCAGCTACGCCAATTTTCTTTGTCAGTTTAGTTTTTCCGTTACATCGTGGAATGAGTCTTCTGCTACCTTGGCAGTCAAATCAGATGTTAAATATTTACAAAATGCGGCTTAATCCCTTGTCGATTCCACTTTCCCATTGGGCGTGATCTCAGTCGTTAGATTTGGGGCCTCTAGATCCGACGTCATATGCTCGTTTCGCGCAGTTGACTTGCTTGACCATTAATGCGCAATCAACGATAGTTTTCTCTCTCCTCCGCTTGCCATGCATCAACCACTGAGTGGGATTGCTCCATTTCCACCAATTCTGCATACCGTTTGAGGGTTCCACTAATCAATATCGCTGGTTTTCGGAGCGGGTCCTGCCTTTAGCTCTTAGCCTTTATCCCACAGTTTTCCTGGCTCTCATGTGACCGAGCGCTCAGGACTTCTCCAATTTGAGGTTTTTCACCCAGCGATGCTAATCACACATCAAAAATTGCCTCTATTTCCCAATCCGGGCCTCCCAGGGGCTAATTTTGCCTCCCGCGCAGTCTCCATGGGCCTCAGTCAGTGTGCTTTGACCGAGGTCCTCGTCGTTCCATGCTGGCTGCCATTTCCATTGGTTTAGAGGTGTTATTGATCGTTGTTTTAAATTCTTTGAAGTTTGTCCCGACCTGGTATAGCCATGGCTCTATTAATCTTTCTTTATGGATCCAATTCGGATCACCTTTGGAGCTAAAACCTCCTCAACTTCATGTAGCTAAAGCTCCCTCTCAAGGGAACATATCATGGCCTTCTCTTCATCGAACTTCACATCTATGAAAACCACTGTCATCCTGTTGGTTGGTAGGTACACCCAATAGTTGTGAGGTGTATCATTATATCCCACAAATATGCCCAACTCAACTGTTGGCTCTAGCTTTTTTCATGCATCTTTGGTAACTTGGCAGTAGATTGATGAACCAAAGATCCTAAAGTATGCCACATCTAGTTTCTTCCTTGAAAAATCCTCTTCTAGTGTACTCATCCTGAGGATTTTATGAGGACTTTTGTTCTGTAAATAAACAATTGTGTTGCATGCTTTAGCCCACAAGTGTAATGGTAGGCCTTGATCATGCAACATAGCCCGTGATGCTCCCACAATACATTTTTTCTTCCTTTCAACCACCCCATCTTGTTGTGGGTTATGAGGTGTTATCAACTCCCATCAAATGCCTTCTGGTACACAAAAGTTCTTGAATTCATTCAACACATACTCTCCACTGTTATCGCTTCTGAGAGATTTTACTTTCCTTCTAATATCTTTCTCCACAAGTGCTTTAAATTCACAAAACTTAGCAAACATCTAATCTTTCTTTTTTATTAAGAAAATGCAACACTTACAAGAATAATCATAAACAAATATTACATAATACCTATGTTTGGTCGTGGATGCTGTCGAGAATGGTTCGCACACATTTGTACAAAGAAAGTTTTCCTTCCCTTGCAAACTTTGGAGTTATTGTAAGGTAGATGGAGGGGATGGATTAACAATAGCCTCCACCTCAAGAGGATCAATTCAGATACCTTCTTTAGAAACTACGAATCCTAAGAGACAACCAGATTCAATGCAGAAGACATATTTGTGAAGATTTAATCAAATATTATAGCATTGACAAAAAAGAAAAATCGCATGAAGGTGAGCTAGATGGTCTTGATGTTTAGTGGAATGTGCGGGTAAATCATCCAGATATGGCTCAACAATGTTTTTAATATCGTGGAATGCATAAGACATGGCCCTTTAGAAGATTGCATCAAAAATTTTAAGTCCAAAAGGAAGATTTTAATAGGAAAAATTTCCCGAGGGATAGATAAATGCAGTATTATGTTGGTAAGAATGAAGGACATTAATCTAATTGTACCTAGAAAATCCATCTAGAAAGGAAAATATTTTGTTTCTAGCATACTCGTCGATAATATGGTTGATAAAGGAAGTAGGAAAATTGTCTTTAGAACAAGCCCGATTAATATCCCTATAATCAACATAGACATGTATGGTTCCCTGCTTTTTAGTCACCGAGATGATGTTAGAAACCGAATCTATCAATCGTATGGGGTATATGAATCCAACCTTAAGAAGTTTTTCAAATTCAGCTTTAATAGCAGTTGCCTTCCTTAGGTGCACTGGACGAAGGCATTTTCAAACAAGTTTTGCATCCGGTAAGTTGGGATCTCATGCACCACAATGCTTGGATCAATACCAGGCATTTCTTCATAGGTCCAGGAGAAGACATCGTAAAATTATTTAAATAGGGTCATATAGGTTGTAATCTCATCGAGAGAACAAGATGCCCCTATGTGAATGTTTTCAATTATACTTGGTTTCATAGAGATATCAATAGGCAAGGTTGCCGAAATCTTACCCATATTCCTTTAAGATAACACATCATGGATTAAAATGGGATTCTGAAGGGTAGAAATCATTTTAGGGGAAACCAAGGTATCTACAAAGGTAGGGATTTCTCCAAGGGTAGGAAGAAAAGAGGAACGATGATGCATATCATTCCAAGGGGTTTCTTCAAGAGACATGACTTCAACGATGCTTTCATCAGTAGGGAAAGTATTACTCAAATGATCTTCAAAATCCAAAGAAACAAGCCAAGGAGTTTGTGAATATGAGTCTAGGACCATGCTCAGCTGAACATGAGTTTCAAATGCAGTCATAGAGGTCGAAAGTATAGCTTGGCAAGCTTATTCAATGGGGCTGAGCAGCATGGTCTTGCCAAGATTAGCAATCTAATTAGGGCTAGGGATGATCCAAGGGCCGTTACTAGACAAAATCATATTAACCAAGGCAACATTGTTGGGTGGAGGAAGGGAAAAAGTTCCCATCAAAGAAGAGTCTTTGAAAAGATCCACTTTGACATTTTCCTAAGGAATGATGGTTTTTCCAATATAAGGTACATGACTAATCGAAGAGTTTGAGGAAAAGAAAGACAATTGGTCTACCATGACAAGTTTCCCTTGGTGGGGGAAGCGAAGTACATGGAATAGAGTAGAAACCACAATGAACATCGTGTGAGTATGACTATGGCCAAGCAGGATGTCATAATCGAGATTTCTATCGACAACCTCTACCTCCATATTGACAGTCTTTACTTTTAACTAGATAGGTAAAGCATTGAGAATACCATAAGATCGAAATCCTTTGCCATCAAAGGATTTCAAAGTGTTTGAGGACTTGTTGAGAGGAGGGGAGCCAAGGGCTTTCCAACATGATATAAACATAATGCATGTGGAGGCTCCTTCATCAACAATAGTTTTGTGAATAGTTTTTCCCATAACGACAACTTGTATGAGAAATGTAAGCCTATGTGGTAGGTGTGGGACATGATTCTCAAGATCAAAGTTTATCAAGTTGGAATCTGTGGGATCGATGCCTCCTATTGCAGATAAAAAGCCTTCCATTATGATGGACACATTTGAAGGACTTCCATGGCCAACATCGTTGAGGGTGCTTGAGCCAAATATTCTACAATAGTGTAGTGTTGAGCGGCTCGCGTATTTGGATTATAAGATGATTTCTAAAGAAAACCTTTGAGAGTGTTTGGATCATGGAATCTGTTGTAGATTATATTGTGCTTGAGGTTTATTTATCAGTTATATCACTATCGGGAGTTCAAATACAATAAAACTCCTTTATATTCTTTACCCTTCTTGAAAAGTCTAAAAGAAATGAAATATTTTGTTTATTATATATAGGAATCTCTAAAGGAAGAAATGTAAAAGAATCGAATATAAAGGGTTATATTGAGCTAGATCCGATGTGTATATATATAATTACATATCGAAATGAGAAAGAAATAAAGGAATATATCATATTTACAAAGGAAACAAGTGTTAAAACATATATAGCTAGACCTGAAATATATACATTGTGTTTAAAAGTTCTGCGGGTTCGCTGTATCGAAAAGCCCTTTATATACATGCATATGGGTTCCACCAATCGCGATTTGTGATGATGGACCCGAAATGATATATATTGTGTTTTATAATTGCGGCGGGTCTGTCATATCGCATAACATACACACACACACACACACACACACACTCACAGATATA